>LFYR01000687.1:31361-153323 GCA_001185155.1 Zostera marina | reverse complement strand
CCCGCGCTTGCGGGGGCACCCTTCCCCCTCTGCTGCCGCCTGTATTCCTGGATCTTCGCGCCCAGGTAATCCTCCACATTGCTCTCTCCGTGGGACCTCTCCATGGCCTCGGCGAAGGTTTTCGGTGGCTTTCTCACTAAGTCACCCGCGAAAAACGTGGGCCGGAGGCTGTTCGTTAGGGCGTACAACACCACCTCCTCCGAGATCCCCTCAATCTTCTGCACCTCGCTCGCGAACCGGTCCATGTACGTGCGTGTGCTCTCTGATTCTCCCTGTATGACGGTGCTAAGGGCAGCCTTGATTTTCGGCCTCCTTCGACGGTGTGCGAATGCCGCTCGGAATATCGCCACTAAGCCCTCGTAGGTGTGCACGGACCCCGCCGGTAACGTCCTGTACCAAGCTATTGCGTCGCCCGTCAGGGCCCTTCGGAATATTCGACACCAGATGTCCTTCCTGCTCGTCCTGTCTTCCATGTTGGTCTTGAAAGAGTGCAGGTGGTCCTTTGGGTCCGTATCGCCCTTGTAGTAAGGGATCTTCGGGGCTCTCCAGCCTGGCGGGTACTCTTCGTCCAGCAGGTGCTGCGCTAGGGCCTCCCCGCTGCCCCCCCCCCGACGTTGTTGCCACAATGGTTCGTGGGGCCTCCACGGGTGGGGCGTCGCTGCCGGGCCTCCCCTCCGGGGGGGCGGGCGGCCCGTACATGGGATCTCCTCCTCCGCCCCCGTCCGACTCCAGGGTGTGTGGGGTCACCGTAAGCTGGTGAACTTGCTCTTGTAGCTGACGCTGGCTCTCCTGCAGGGTGGATATCAGTTCCACGAGCTGCATCCTCTCCCGCTCGCTCTCTTTTTCCGCGCGCTCTCTCTCCTCCGCGCGTTCCCTTCGCCGGAGCCTCTCGTGCTCCCTTTCCCTTCTCTCCCGGGACCGCGACCGGGACCGCGTTCTCCTGCCCTTGGGTGGGGACGCCGGCTCTTTGTGCCGGCGCCTCTTGGGCGACTCCCACCCGTACCTGATCTCCTCGAGCTCCATGCGCAGTCTATCCTCGTCGTCCCATTCCTCGTTGGCCCTTACTTCCTCTGAGTACCGGTCGCGGGAGTGATGTCGCGCCGGCTGGTACTCCTCCGCCGCCCGCTCAGGTCGCTTAGAGCTCTCCCCTACTTGGTATTCGCTCCTCGTCATCCTTCTCTCTCCGGCTGTCATGTGTTCGGTTCACGTCAGGTTCACCACTGTTGGTGTGAGGGTTCGCCGGAGCTGGCTCACCGTCCAACCTAGTGCAAGTCTCTCTCTCAGAATTATCAACCCCCTCCCCAGTTGGACCAGGGGAGGTATTTATAGCCTTCACTTGTTGTCATTGGGTCTCGTGGGCTCGCGCTGTCGGGCCCGTCCGCCCGTCCGTCCGTCTGGGCCGGGCGGTCCGGTTCGGTCCATGGGCCGCGGTCCGCGGTCCATGGTACCAACAGACAGTTATAAGAAACACTTGTAAAATCTAATCAACACAATAGGAAATAGTCACTGACTAATTAATATCAACTAAACTGCTAATTATTTAGTATCTAATCTTAAACTTAAGTATTAACATGAATACATAATATACCTCTAGCACTCATCTCATTATCACAATGAAATGTATCATAATTCCCCCAAAGTTGACTTATTAAAGCTCACATTAACTGTCATGTGTCAATTAAGTAAATTCTTAGGTAAATACATGTTTCAAACCTCAACCTTTTTTTTGAGATAATAAGGCTTATGTATCAAATAATAAGACTTTTTCACCATTTAACCAAACAAAAAAACTGGAATACCTATTCTAACCGTTAAGCTTGTAAATGGTATACCGAAATTCGTTTTCGAATTCGAATATGACTATCTAAATTCGAATTTTCGAATTTTATTCGGTTGGATTCGGATATACGGAAAATCCGTCGCTAAAATCCGAATTCGTTTAATAATTCTGAATTCTTATATAAATATAATATTTATATTATAAATCATTAAACACTTAAAATCTTAAGCCTAATTACCTAAGTTATAATTATAAATCTTTATAACTCATTAACTTATAATTATGAAATCCCAACTTTAACCTTAACTCTAACCCTAAAATTATCCGATTTTGATTATCCAAAATCCGGATAATTTATTCGGATTCGGATTATCCGGATATCCGGATAATTTATCCAGATTCGGATTTTCAAATCTAGATTTTATTCGGTCGGATTCGAATATCCGGATAATTATTCGGATTCGAATTCGGATATAATGTAACTGATCTTAGTGAAGATCAGGTGCTTGAATCCACAGAAGATAAGGGAAAAACATTGGAATCCACCAATGATTATGGAAATCCACCAGAAAATACAAGAGAAAAGAAAGAGAAAATAAAAGGTTTATTACCTGTCCATGAAATAACAATTTCAACAAATAAATCAAAAACTGTCATTTCATCCTCTATCCTCCATATATATACTCTTCATATAATGATTTTTGATCCAACAAATAAATCAAAAACTGTCTAAAGGAAATGGGCTTTGGTCCATGTTTGATTTAAAAGAAATAGCATCTTTCCTAGTGTCATTAACGGATGTGCTACAGGATACTTGCATATCCTATCTGAATCCGACTAATATACAGACTTACTGACCGTCTTCCAAAAGAATCCACAGAATCTGATTACAAGAAAGACAGACAGCTTCGCAATCAGTTCCATAGTTTTAAAAAGCAAAAAAACGCTCCCAATTTCCAGGGAGCCCAGAGCAGGGTAGTGGCATTTTAGTAAATATTTGCAATTTTTGTCCAAAAATTACATATATACCCCTGAGGACAGGCTGTAACCTATGAAATTCTTATTCTCTCAACACGTACGTATTTAACAACTTTAACACGGACGATCGGATGCCGATGTCGTTCTCGTGTTCAGATATGATAAAATAAACAGCATTTTACTTTTTTTATAAATAATAATATTTCATGTCTTAGCATAGGACATAGGACATAGGCCATGGCCTCATAAATAATAATATTTTATAATACTTTTTTTATAAATAATAATATTTGGAATGATATAATAATATAGAGTAGAGTTTAAAATATGTTAAATTAATCATGTTTATGGGTCGTACATGTATTAGTGTCTTTTGAATTACATTATTTTACGTCTTACATGTGTTATTGTCTTATACAATATATTATTTTAACCATTAGATTAAATATTAATATAACGCAGTTTATTTAAGATGTTAATTTAGTATGTGTCCAATATTACAAGAAAAATATAATCATGGTGCCGTGATATAACAGCCTATCAGACTAGATTTGACCCCGTTTCCTTAATTAGTCTTACTAATTCTTCCATCCAAACTCAAGTCATCAGTCATGGCAGCGCCAACGACATTTCATTTCTTTTTCTTCTTCATTTTTCTTGTTGCAACGACCACAGCCAAAGTTCCGGCGAACAGGACATTCAAGTACGTGAATGAGGGCGAATTCGGACCTTACATTACCGAATATGACGCCAGCTACCGTGCGATGCCACTCTTCGGGTCGCCATTCCAACTCGCATGGTACAACACGACTCCCGGCAAGTTCTATGTCGGTTTGCGGATGGGCACGACACGTTCGGAGTCGCTCTTCCGGTGGGTGTGGGACGCCAACCGTGGGAAGCCAGTTGGGGAAAAAGCCATGCTTATATTCTCCGAAGATGGAAACCTGATTCTCAAGGAGAAAAACGGGAAGGTGGTTTGGTCCACCGGAACGGCTAACAAAGGCGTTGTCGGAATTAAACTCCTTCCCGTCGGGAATATCGTCTTGTATGACAAGAAAGGTGTGTTTGTCTGGCAGAGTTTCGACCATCCGACTGACACTCTCATGGTAAGACAGTCACTGACCAAAAACGGTCCGACGAAGCTAGTTAGCAGAGCCTCGCCGAAGGATAACTCCGACGGAATCTACAGCTTCGTCCTTGGATCCAACGGTATGAATCTCTTTGTCTCACCGGTGCAAGGTATGGTCACCGTAGGCGCTCTTCCACCACCGCCACTTCTTTACTCCGACGACAGATTCACCGTCACCCAAACCCCATCAAACATAACATTCACCAACGAACCGGGATTCTCCTTCAACGACGTACCGGAGTTCTACGAACTACAACTCACCCCTGATACCGGTGGAAACTTCATCGTGGCGCAGGTCAAGTACAACGCCACACTCTCCATCCTCCGTTTAGAAATCTCCGGTAACCTTGTAGCCTACACTTACTACGACCCAGTCGCCACCGACGCGTGGGAGAGAACCTTCACCTACTTCTCCGACGACGACGGTGTGCTTCCGGGATGCGCCCTCCCATCCAAATGCGGGGATCTCGGAGTGTGTCAGGAATCGATGTGCGTCGCCTGCCCTACCGAGAAGGGTCTTGTCGGCTGGAACGCGACATGTGTGCCGCCGGCACCGTGTACCATCGGAAGCGGAGTGGAGTACTACAAGGTCGTCGGAGTGGAGCAGTTCATTCCGAAGTTCAACGTCGGAGTCCGGATGAGTTTGAAAAAGTGTGCGAAGAAATGTAGCGGCGAATGCGACTGCGTGGGGTTCTTCTATTGGACGGAATCTTCTCGGTGCTGGTCGGCTCCGGTGCTCGGGAGTCTGACCTCAGTTTCCAATTCCTCCCACGTGGCATACATCAAAAAGTGAGAAATTCATGATTACGTTATTTACGTGCCTGTCCTTCCTTTTCTTCAATAATAAATAATAAGTTGAAAGACATTCTTGATATCTTGGTTTTAATTAATAATGGTAAATTACTAAATAACCGATATAATTAAAGATATCTGACTTGAAATTAGGACCCGGCTCACCCCGTTTTATGGTCGGGGCTTTTATACTAACTCCGGCCAGGCGGCCATCAAACGGGGCGGATCCGGATCAAGTGCACCTGTGTTCCGATTCTTACCTGTCTGGACGGGTCCAGGTCAACATCTATCTTGTTTCTTGTTTTTGAAGGTGGAGACAGCGGATTCTCGCTCGACCTTTTTTAAAAGAGCTCGAAGATTGAAGATTTAACGAAAATTTTGGTCCTAATACTTTTACCATACATGATTTGATCAGGTAAAAGTTCGAATCGGGTGAAAATCATTGATCGAGTAAAAATATTCACTCATAATCTACCCAAAGTGATCGGATATATTCAAAGAATTTCAAAGTTAAATGATGATACTCTCGACTCACTAGAGTCAAGAGAGTCAAGAACATTAAAGCCTATGGGGAGAGTACTATCCCTGACCTGCCAGAGCATCTCCAGGTCCGTCATTGGCCTAATCCCCAAGTTCATAAATATCAGCCTCAGGAAGACACGTTACATTGAATACATGTACTCTACTAGAGCGAAAAAAAGATTAAACTCTAGCCCGGTTGTGCAGTTGAGCTAGATTAAACTCTAGCTCATTTTTTGCTATACATCATCAATAATATATATATTTTAAAAATATTTAATATTATTATTATATAATATAATATATTATAAAATATATTATTTTATTAATATATTTTAAATATTGGAGTATACCATATGAATTTTTTATATTTTTTTGGGGGGAGCCCCTCCTACAATCGGTGCTGCTGTTGCCTCCAACATTCTGTTGAGTATTTCATCATCACCGCAACACCTCCAAATCCGTCGCGCTCTTCGCCATCCAGCCACATCGAGCTCCCTATTACTTTGCTTAACATCAAATAAGTATTCCGAGCAAAGACTTGATATCAAGGATTGATCCCGCCGCGCTAGCCTTGGACACCGAAGATCCCTTTGATCTTGGATCCGAGGCACATTCGATCGTCAGGTCATGTGTGTTTATCTTGTAATTGATCTTGAGTCATATCACATTCCTGGCGGCCTATCCGGCAGGAATGTTTTTGTTCTAAAAGAGAGAAATCATAGCTGACAGATAGGTCGCCAGGAATGATTTTCCTACTTGTTCGTTTTCTGGCGGATTTGCCACCAGTATTTTATATCGGAATTCATTTTTCAGAACTTAAAACATTCTTTGTCGTGCTACCTGTGCCTTTCCCCACCCATGTTTTGGTTCCATTTGCTCCCAACGTCGCACATTTCGCAATGTGCTCTTTCTGCCGGAGTGTGGCTTTCCATGTTAAGGAATCGGTGTGTCACTTCTCTAGTTGATCCATAGGGCGTCCCTTTATGTAACGTTTCCCCATCCACGCACTCCATATGCCATCACCTTCCCACATTCTACAAGCACGGGTTACTATAGCTGATACTTGCGTGTTTTTGTAGTCTCGGACCCCAATCCCGCCTTGCTCTTTGGTGAAATTATGTTTCATATATGCTTGTGGTTGAATGTTCTCTACTTTCGAATTGTTCTCCTCTGTTTATTACATTATATCCCTATAAATACCCATTTTCCTTAACATGTTACACGACATCTGTCTAACACACGTTTTCCCTATCCCGACACCTGGTCTTTAACACGTCTACGTCTGATTGGTCTTCATAAAATATATTAGGGATGTTGGGTTACTAACATTACTCCCACCCTCTCGCACCAAATCATTTGTCTTCCCTTGTCTTTATCTTCATCTTCTCCACTCGTGTTAGTGATGGCAATAGCCGCTTTTGGGGAATTTGCACTTGAACTAGTATATAACCAAAGTTCTCTTGCTGGGATCCAGATCGTGACGAAGGACGATTCTCTTTTTTCTCACCTACAATACCTCTCTGATCGTACTCGTAAGATGCTCATAGATATTCGTCTTCGCCTTTCTCAGTTTAAAAAAGAGAGGGATGTGTTTTCAACCCAAGTGACTTCTCCCTCTACCTTCGTTAGTTATGTCGTGGGTGGGGTAACGCACCTGTGTTTGCAGATGCTGTTGGTGGATCGATCCTCCTTCTATGCCCGTCGTAGCACCACACATCGTGAGCCCAATAGCAGCCGCGACTGAATACAAGATCTGAGATGGGCCTCTATCTTTGTTGTTTTATCAGTCATGTTGTATTTTTTTTTTGATAAGGTTACTTTTGATAAATTGAAATTAAAGAAGTTTGGATAACAACATTTTTAAGAGAACAGTAAATTAAATCTAATTTTCCTACCTTTTGCGCAGCAGTTAGCCATGGTGCTAACCACCGTTATCCATCCCTGGAATGGATCAGCATGAGGAGGGTGTCCCATTGGAGCAGCGACCTCCTTTCGTCGGCTGTCTTGTGCCTCCTCTCATCAAAGCCAATCCCAGCCATGTCTATGCAGCTTCGCAATACTACCTCCTTGGATTCGGTTTTTGATCGCATTCTCCTCATGTTCCTCTGTTTCCAGATGTGAAACAATATAATCCCGAATAAATTCCATTGGAGCCCCCAAGCCGGTGACCCTGCAGTCACCTTGTTCAATTCCATCGTTGCCTCTTCGAATGTGGCCGTGTTGCCTAGGTCCACTACCAATCCCACAGCCTCGAAGCCTTCTTTCATGATCCACCTTGTGAAATCACAACTCAGGAAAAGGTGGTTGCTGCTCTCTTGATTTATGTCGCATAACTCACACTTCCCACATATCACTATTCCACGTCGTATGATCCTATCCTTGGTTGAAAGGTTGCTCCATCTAATCCTCCACAGGTTGAACGCTACTTTCCCAATTTTGATAGCCCAAATGCCTCTTGCGAGGTCATCTTTAGGATTTTCCGGCCGGAGGGTTGCTACCACATTCTTTGTCGTGCTACCTGTGCCTTTCCCCACCCATGTTTTGGTTCCATTTGCTCCCAACGTCGCACATTTCGCAATGTGCTCTTTCTGCCGGAGTGTGGCTTTCCATGTTGAGGAATCGGTGTGCCGCTTCTCTAGTTGATCCATAGGGCGTCCCTTTATGTAACGTTTCCCCATCCACGCACTCCATATGCCATCACCTTCCCACATTCTACAAGCACGGGTTACTATAGCTGATACTTGCGTGTTTTTGTAGTCTCGGACCCCAATCCCGCCTTGCTCTTTAGTTCTAACCATGCTTGCCCATGATACTTCTCTTTGTGTGCCCCATATAAATTTGTAGGTGATAGTTTGAATTGCATCCAGTGCGGCCTGTGGTATGATACTGCTTTGCACGAGGTATCCAAACTTCCCTTGGAACACCTAATCAATCAATTGTATCCGGCCAGCATAAGAGAGTTTTTTTGCTGTCCATCTCGTCAATATATTCCTCAATTCAGCAAGTAATCCATCGCAATCCTTGTAGCGCACCAGCTTACCAGTTAGGGGAGTCCCTAGATACCGGATTGGGAGCTCCTTTATCTCAAACCCAAATATATCCGCTAGTTCTTGTTTGTCATCAACCCTCTTTGTAAAGATTGCGTGGCTTTTCCCCCGATTGATGTTTAAACCTGAAAATGATGCAAATTCATTAAGCACTTCATTCAGGGCTCTGAATGTTTTGATCGACGCCCGACAGAAGAAGATAATGTCATCGGCGAAGGCTAGGTGACTCTCCACCATCACACCTCCTGAAGAGTATAGCTCAATTTTCCCATTCTTAGCCGTTAGTGCTACGAACTTTGATAAGTATTCTATCACCACCAAAAATAGCAGAGGCAATAATGGGTCGCCCTGCCTCAGTCCTCTCTTCAATCTGATGATTTCGGTAGACGATCCCTCTACCAACGCAGATGTTGATGCTGATTGGACACACGACATCACTAGCTGCCTAAATGTTCCATCGATCCCAAGCATGATGCTGATGCTGATTGGACACACGACATCACTAGCTGCCTAAATGTTCCATCGATCCCAAGCATATCAAGTGTGACATCAATTGCATTTCATCTTAGAGTATGCACGTATTTTGTACTTTTCATGTTTCCACTCCTACTGGGTAATTAAATAAAAGGCGAGGCCCCAGTACCAAACTTGGACAATATTGTCTTGGAAACTTCGCTACTCGCTGTTATAAAAAACGATGCTTATCCTCCTCAATGTCACCCACGCATTTACACACTTCTCCTCTTCTTCCTCGTACCATGTCTTCCTCCATTTCTTTACGTCATCCTCCCTCAATAAGCTCTTGTGTTGCAACAAGAAAGCTGAGCCCGCTCCCTCACATCATGATCTCCCTGCTT
The DNA here is from genome assembly GCA_001185155.1 of Zostera marina. Taxonomy (NCBI): domain Eukaryota; kingdom Viridiplantae; phylum Streptophyta; class Magnoliopsida; order Alismatales; family Zosteraceae; genus Zostera; species Zostera marina. The sequence continues at coordinate 144,218 of LFYR01000687.1, read as the reverse complement.
TATCACCCCCGCGATCTTCTTTTCCCCCATCCTCGACTCCCGATGTTGTCGAGATCTCCTCGGGATGTTGATATGTTGAAAAGCTTCCTTCGACAGATGGATGGTGTCAACGGAGCTCCCTACTGCGCCGATTGATGGCAGAATTTTCACCAGACCAGATTGGTGCTATACTCTTCCCTATGTCGGCTTCTCGTCTTCATTTCCAAAGCGTTGAAGAACGCAAAAGGTAACTTCATCATTAATGACCTCCTAATTTTGTCTTTTCTCACTTTTCATATTTAATACCCGCTCTGATATTTTTTTTACCGACTTTTCTTCTTCCAGGTTGCTTGAATCTTCACCTTTCCCGCTTCACACAATGGATGACGGTGAGTCGCCTCATCATTACGTCTCTTGTCTTCCTTTTTTTTAATATATGTCATGTTCTTTTGCAGTGGTTGCCGACACCCTGTACACGCTCGTCTTAACCCATACATTCTTCCCTGCCAACACACTTACACACTGGCTGAGGCATCTCCGTTTTCCTCGCTTCCCCATGTCTCGACTGCACCATACCCGATGTTTACTGTGTCCGCTTCTACACCCCCGATGGAAAGTTTTTTTAGCCCGATTTCGTTGTTCCCTAGCGTTCCTTCGTCGATGCTTGTGTCTCCAATGATGAACGCCGCTCTGTCCGTCGGTCGTCTTTACCGAAGTCCTACCTTTACTCGCAAGCTTGGTTCCACCAATCCTAAGTGAAACTTAGCCCACACCTATCCTTTTCAGAGTTTGGCTTTTGGAGCCTTCTCCCAAGCGTTGAATGTGAATATTCTTCCTTACTTTCTTTTTGATACTAACGACCCATGTTTTTTTTGTTATAAAGAGTGTTACACTACTTCATGCTATGTACGTCGTCGCCTGTGAAACTACCACCCGACTACAGACTCTAGAAAATAACAAGTTTTCCCTAGCTAACCAAGTCTCAAACCTTAGTTCTGTCAATGAGCAGCTCTTGTCGGAGCTTCAAACAAGTCAACAACTTTACTTGACTGAGGGCTTTTAGTGCTTCCAATACATGTGGGGGAAGATGTTCCCCGATTTGGACTTCCACCAAGTGTCGTACACAGAAGTTGAGATTGTTGACCTCCTTCTGACTGGTTGGTTACCGTCCCGGCCTCTGATATTGCTGCTTTCGAACCGGTTCCTTCTTCGACGATGTGACTTCCGACTTTTTGGATTTTTTGTTAGAAGACCCCTTTCCTTTTTTAAGTTGCCTTTTTATAGTATTGTTTCTGTATTATGTTGCTCTTTTGAGCTTTGTGCCATTCTAACTTTGATATTCGGTCCTTTGGGCTTGACAATGTATTCTCCTTTGCCCAATCAAGTTCACAGACTTTTGGTTGCGTACAAACCTTTTATTTATCTTTTGTTGTTATATTTTTTTTGAAATTCGTGTGCCTTTTTTGGCTTTTTTTTTTTTGCATTTCAGCGCTTTGGGTTTAATAATGGACTTCACAGGTTCACGGATTTTTGCTTGAGAGCAAACCTTAATTTTATTTTCTGCTGTCTCTTGTTTATTTTGAGCTTTATGCCTTTTTTGGCCCTTTTGCTTTTCTGCAATTCCTTCCTTTGAGCTCTCAGAGAGCTTTCTAGGGCCTAGTCAGGTTTCCGGACTTTTTGCTTGAGTATGGCTTTGACTTTAATGGACTTGAAACTTTTTATTCCTAAATTGACTTTCTCAAGCAATAACTTGTTTATAATGATTACTAATTGATTATTTACCCATAGAAAACAGATTCTTTATTCTTAATACACTTACCTACCACATAACAACCTTCCTAAGATAGCTAATAAACAAGCTTACTTTAAGCATAAAACTTTTTTAAGGAATTAGCATGCCATGTCCTTGGGAGTATATTTCCATCTTCCTTCGTTAAGGTGTAAGTTCCCTCTTTGATTACTTCTTTGATGATATAGGGATCTTCCTAGTTTAGTGATAGTTTGCCCTTGTCTTGTTCCACCCCTGTTAGTTGTGCATTACATAATACCAGGTTGCATTAGGCTAATCCTTTGACTTTTACCTTAGAGTTGAAGTATCTCTCCATTCTTCTTTTGTTTCTTGCTTCCTTTAGTCGAGCCACTTCTTTTATCTCTTCTATGTTTTCTTGTTCTACCAACATAGCTTCCTCATTGTCAACCACATTATAATGCTTGATTCTTGATGTTGGTCATATTAATTCGACCCGTAGATGTCTTGCATGTAGTCTTGTATGCTCACAATACTTTGGGAATGGAGTCAGTCCATGGTTTTGGATTATCTCCAGCCTTTCTTTTCAAGATTTTTATGATGGTTTTGTTAACCGCTTCCACCTGACCATTGGCTTGGGGGTGATGCATGAACCGAAGGAAAACTCAGTTTAATATTACTGTCTTTGCAGAATGTCTTCATGGCCTTTCTTGCAAATTGCGTACCATTACCTGTAATGATTTGAATTGGAACTCCGAACTTACAGACTATATATATTTCTAAAAACAAACTTGACAGCATTTTCCTGTGTTATTGATTTGACTGGTTCAGCTTCCGCCTATTTTGTGAAATAATCTACTGTGACAAAAGTGAACTTTCTTCCTTTACTTGCCATTGGGAAAGATCCAATGATATCCAATCCCCATCTGACAAAGAGTATTGGGGTGATATACGGAGATAGCTTTACAGAAGGAGAATGTTGCAAATCCGCATATTTTTGCCATTCTAAGCATTCTCTTGTAATCTTTTTTGTGTCTATTCTTATTGTTATCCAAAAATACCCTTGTCTTGAGATTTTCAGATAAAGCTTTTTGCTTCCTTGGTGAGCTCCCCCTCCCCCTCCATGGACACTTTTGTCAATTTCCCATCCTTCTTCCATTGTTATGCATAATCTTAATGGGAAGGTTCCCGTATTAGCTTCTCTTCTATACAACTTTTTTTCCTGTAAAACATAATGTGCAACCTGGTTTCTGACTTTCCTATCTTCTGCTAACCTGTCTTCTGGAGTTTCGATACCTAAGATGAAGTTTTTATTATCTTTGTTCTCCAATCACCTATGTCTGAAACAATTTTCAGATTTTCTTTACCATTTTGAATTGATGAAAATAGTAGTATTCGTACCTGGATCCATTTGTCGTGTCTGGTATTTTTTGTTGCTCCCAACTTTGCTAATGCATCTGCTTCTTCAATGTGTTCTCTTTTTTACCAAAGTTTAACTTGATTGATTTGAAGTTTTTTTATAATTTTTGTTACCAACTCTTTGTAGTCCTTCAGGTTTTGCTCTTTGACTTCGTAATTTCCTTTCACTTGATTAGCTACTAACTGGCAGTCAGTATATACTTCTAATTTTTTTATTCCTAGCTCTTTTGCTAATTCCTATCCTGCTAACAAGCTAGGCCTCATATTCTGCTTCATTGTTAGTAGCCTGAAAGTTGAAGTGGAGTGCATGCTCAAGCTATATTTCTTTCTAACTTTTTAGGATAATTCCGGCTCCACAACCACTTTTGCCTACCGATCCATCGACTTTCATTATCCAAATTTCTTTTGGCCCTTCTTCTTCATTGGATTCTGAAGTCAGTTCAGTTATATATATAAAGTTTGTCAATAATTAAGCTTTTATGGCTTTAGCTGGGGTGAATTTGATATCGTATCCGCTTAACTCATGCAATTGCTCATTTGGACAATGATTTAGCTGGGGTGAATTTGATTGTGGAAAGAATTTTTTTCGACAATGATTTTTTTTATAATTGTACGATAATGTTTGGTAAAATGATATTTTAATAAAAAAAGATTTCTTTTATCGATGATATTATGTATCCATATCAAAATATAACAACTCGTCGAGAATAATTGAATTAAAAAAAAAACTAATTTTGAATTTTGTATATTTGAGTTAAAATTAACCCTCGTCTAATATATGTAACCCAGTGAGAGCATGATGTAGTAAGTTACTTGTGAGTTTTTTTTTTTGAATTAAAACTATCTGATAATATATAAATTTCAAAACAAAAAAAGGGTGTGATCACATGCGATCCACATTGATCCAGCCAAGTGATTTTACGATCATTTAGGCTTTCAGCAACCTTTAGAGACTGACTCGATATTTTCTAAAACAAACTATGTCTCATTGTTCTCACGTAGTAGGTTTTAGACAATGGGGGTGAAAAAATCCTGGTGTGCTCATGACATCTTTTCCCTTTTCCTAGGGAAAACCTTGTCATCACCGATCTTTCGATCCACTAAATGCAAGTGATTACTCATATCGTTTTACTTTCAAAGAAAGTCCTTCTCCTAAAAGAGAGATCCTCCTATGGATACGACTTTTTGGGTCCTTCTATTTTCCACGTTTTTTACCTTCTATACTTTTTGATGAGTCCGAATTCTATTTTTGAATTCCAACCCATCATTAGCTTAAGTATTGCAGTTCTTTATTACAAGTTCCTACCGAATTTAAATTACAAATAAATCGTACTAACAATAGATAAATCAACTTGGAGCTGGTTGGGCGCTTTTAGCCTATATTTCCACTAATCATTGCTCTTGGATCGTTCCTCTGGCCTTGTACCTGTTCGTCCTGCAGGTATTTGATATATCATGTATTATCGGTTTTCCTATCTCTTGCGGCCACGTGCATCTGTCTTCGTGCACTCTCTTATTTCTTTCGGTCCAGATCCCCCAGACTGCCACAACCGTGTATTCTCATGTTAGACCCCAACCATGGCGTGTTTTTCGTTCTGGCGTGAGCCTCTGCCATTACCTGTTCTAAAGAGAGTATTGCGCATGTAATCAAACCTGATTTTGCATTTAGTATATAAGACCATAAATCCATAGAAAATTTACATCTGAAGAACACATGGTCTTGCGATTCCCATGGTCCTCCACATAATATGCAGTCAGTATTTCCCCCTCCCCTTCTTCTAGCCCAATTAGCCTTCATCTATATCTTACCCCATCTATCCCTCCATAATGTTATGCTAAATTTCCTAATGCTAGTGGTCCATACCCCCTCCCAAAATTTGTCGATCTCTTTTCTATTCCTTATGGATTCTCAAGCGTTCTTGTATGTTGATGAGGTACCACTCCCAGTCCAATTGTGTTGGTGAGGTACCACTCCCTTCGTTGCTTGTCTATGTCTCTAAGGCCTCTTCCTCTCACATACCTCTCTCTCATCCATGAGGTCCAGATAAAGTCCTGTGCCGACCAGATCCTTCCCAACCTGGTTATCTTAGATGCTTCTGCTGATTCTAAGAAGCATCTCATCCCCTAGGCCCCCCTCCTTCTTGGACAGTGTCATTTGAACTCAACTGAAGTTTTGCTTCCCGTTCCATATGTACCTATATGAAATGGATTGCAGGTCCTCAAGTGTTCCTTCTGGTAGTCTAGTGGACATATTTCAGTAGTTGAATATGCCCATTATTCTCCAATGGAATAGTTGCACCCTCTCCGCATGAGACAACAACCTTGTCTTCCACCCTTCTACCATCCCATTAACCCGATCTATCAGAAAGGAGTGTAATCCTTCTGATATAGAATCCTGGGTGAGAGAGGTAAACCTATGTATTTGGTTGAAAAGGTCCCCTCACTGAACCTTAGATGGGCCAGCAGTTCTTCTCTGTCCTTGGTTGATTTTGAAAAGAAGATCTCACTTTTTGCCTCGCTTACCCTTAATCCTGTCTTTGACTCAAATATCTTAAACACCTCTTCTATGGATTTGAAGGATTCCTTTTTTGGTTTTGCAGAAGATTAGGAGGTCATCTGCATATACCAAGTGGGAGATCCCCATAGCGGTTTGTTTCTTAAAGATGCTTATCTGTTTCCTTCTCACCCTCTCGTTGATGAGAATTGTCAAATTCTGCATTAGTAGTGTGAAGATGTAGGGAGAGAGGGGGTCCCCTTGACTTATTCCTCTCTTAGGTAAGATTTGTGGGGTTGGCGACCCATTCACCAAAAAAGATAGGGATGATGTGGTTATACACATCATTATGATCCTGATGATTTTTGGCTGAATTCTAGTTCTAGTAGGGTGCCCTCTATCGCTTTTTAACTACAAGTGTCGAAAGCTTTTGCTAGGTCGACCTTTATAGCTGTGTTTGCCCCTCCATTTGCCCTCTCAACCTTTTTATCATCTCGGTTGCTAAGAGGTAGTTGTCATCAATCAATCTTCCTGGGAGGAAGGCAGTTTGATTATTATCGACCAGGGTTGCTACCACTCGGACTAATCTGTTTGTTATGACCTTAGATAATATTTTATATGTGGTATTGATACAGGATATGGGTCTGAATTGGTTCATCCTCGTTGGGTTCTTGATCTTTGGTATTAGGGTCACGAAGGTCGCGTTAGTTTGTTTTAGGAGGGGATCGCCTAAGAAAATAGATTGTATGACTTTTACAAGATTCTTGTCCATGATACTCCAAAACGCTCTAAAAAAATCTTCGTTGAAGCCATCCGTGCCAGGACTCTTGTCTGGGTTCAAGTTCATAATTATCTTTTTAATTTCTTCGTATGTAGGTAATTCCTCTAGGTCTACGTTTTGCTAATCTTTGACTGTGTTTGTGAAATTTCTAGGGGTACTACTCAAACTCTCCCCACCCTCGGCATATAAGGCTTGAAAGTGTTCTAGTGTCTTCTCCTCTATCTCGCTTCTCGAGACCATCACCTTCCTATTGGACCCTAGCATCCTATTTAGGGAGTTAAGGTTTTTCCTCTGTTTCATCATGGCTGCAAAGAATTTGGTGTTCTTGTCCCCGAGTTGAAGCCAATACGTCCTACTCCTTTGTCTTTCATCCTCCTCTTGAACCTGTATTAGGATTTGTAAGTTTCAGACACACCCTTTTAGCCTCTCATGTATTGTTACATCAAATGGGCTTTCCTCCAACAAGCTCTCATTCTTTTGGATCTCTTTCTCAGCCTGGGCGATCCTCCATCTTCATTGGTCCTCCAATATCTTCCACCTTCACGTTGTTTAGTTTTTTGGTGAATATATACATCGGAGTTCCCCATACCTGAATTTGTCAAGCATCTCTAACTATCCCTTGTAATTCTTCTTTTTTAAGTCATGAGTTGGTGAACTTGAAAGACTTTTTCTTCTCTTGAACGATCCTAAAATCGATGGTCAAACTACGGTGATCAGATGTGCCTCCGAGGTGGCTGTCCAACCTTATATCGGGTCATAGATTAAAGAGTTCAACATTTCCAAATAACCCTCTATCAATCCTATTGTTGATCCTATGTTCTCCTACCCTTTTATTTGTCCATTTTGTTGGGTTATCTAGAATGGAGATCTCTTGCAAACATACATTATCTATTGCTTGGTTGAATCTCCTTATGTTTGGCATAGAGACTGTATCATGTTTTTCTATCCAATCTTTCCTACTTCTGATCTCGTTAAAGTCGTCCAGTAGAATTCATGGTTCAGTAATCGTTTTACTTAGTTTTATCAATTCGTCCCATAATTTATCCCTCTTTTGGTAATCGGTTGAGGCATAAACTAGCGTGACATGTATGGTTAACCTCCTTTTGTTTTTGGCAAAGCAGTGTATGAAATGATCGCGCAAGATGGTGCTCTCAATCTCCCAGATATTCACATCCCAAACCAAACAGATAGAGTCTGGTTCTAGGTCTGTTTCGGCCCTGTTTGATATCACAGAAAAATGTTGTCCAAAAATTTTATTACAATGCGCAAAGTTGATCTTGTTAATTTTGGTCTCATATAGGTCAAATAGATCGAATTTAAATTTTTTTGACAAACCTCTTAACCTCATCCTTTTTCATACGATTGTTTAGTCCATAGACGTTACAACTCTCAAACGACATTATTATTTGATTTGATAATTCTATTACACCGCTTATTTATTAAGGTATTCTTTTTCCAAGTCTTGGTCAAAATTAGAGTGGTTTGACTGATCTTGATCAAAATTGAGGTTTGAACAATTTCGCACTTGGTTAACATTGGGGAAATTTGACCATCCTTGGCCAAGCTTGGGGATCTTTGGTAATGGTGAAATTTGTAAATTGAAAAATGATTCCAACTCTCTTTGTACTTTGTAGTCATCTTGTTCTTACTTACAGTTTCTTGTTATTATTCGTTGAATCGACAAAAAAAATTTATAAAAACGACAACATGTAATTGACCGATCACAGAATTAAGTATCGTGCGATCTCTATCTCTCTCGTATCTTTAAAATCACTCGTATATTCTTTAAAATCTCCCTTCCGACTTATTTTATTTTCACACTTTCACCGCTCATCGTCTCTGGCAACCTAACTTCTAGCATTTTCACTTCACTGCCGTCTGCCGGAGCACTAGCAGTGTCATCAACCTACCGGTGAGCCTTAAGGGGTGAGGATTTTTTTTCTTTCCATACTATCTCTCTCTTTTTTTTGTCAGTCTTGCGTGCACATTGTTCGATTCATCTGTGTGATCTTTAATGGCTATTAAATCCCATCTTTATTCTTCACCGCATTGATGGTTTGATCTTGTGAGTGGGTAAGTAACACTGTTGGGTGTTGATAGTTAATACCAACCCTGGTTTCAACTTACGAACAGCACAAAGCACAACGGAGAACGGAGCAGGAGAAGAGCCAGAGGAACAAGATACTATGACAATTGGATATCAGAATGGTTCTTGTCGTATATCCACCAGTAATAAGCCATCTTGGCTCCGAGCGACGCTTGCAGGTTTCCTCTTGTCTTCCTCCTATTCTCATTTCAATTCTTATTTCCCGCCCAAGACCTGCGTTAATAACAAGCTTTGTTTTTTGTTTTACCTTTATTCAATTCGAAATATGAAATGTAACCAAGACTACTATTCGAATATTTCTTCAGATTTTGAGCAAAGATACCGGTCTCTCTCATCGCCTCGCCGGCAATGTGACTTCCCGGAGGAACGAGAATCTTCAGTGGGGTGGTCATCATCTGCGTCGACTCTGTCAATCGATTCGTTTGCCGACAGAGCGGAGAACTACTACCGGAAACGTCCACAGTTAGTCACGCTTCTCCATGACATATACAACCGTTATCTCTCCCTCTCTGATCGATACACCCAACTCCTCCATAAACCCACCAATCCCTTTTCAAATTCTAAAACCCAGATCTTCGTCGTTCATTCCGATCTCGACGACGCCGAAGATGCTCTGATCTTCACTGACGCCATTCCTGACTTGGATGTCGATAGGCATAACGCTACCTCTGATCCCGACAGCTCTCTTTCATTTCAAACTCCAAAATCCATCGGAAAAGGCAGAGCAAGGGAGGTTTTCGTACAACCGGACCAGCTGGTGGCGGAAGTGGTGACAACAGAGATGGAGAAGGCAATTCTGGCGCATGAAGTAGAGATCATAGAACAGCACCATTCGGAATCGAGCAGGAAGGTGGATCTGCAAGAGAGTCTTCTGGAAGTACTGGAATCGGAGCGGATGGTTCTCTTAACCGAGAACGCGAGACTCGGTTACCAAGCCACCGAGACGGCGGAGGAAAACGAGGAGTTACTGGCGGAGGTGGATTTTGTAAAAAAAAAAGCGGAGGAGCTGGCATGTTGTGTGACGAAACTTCAAGAGGAGCGTAAAGTGTTTGCGATGGGAAGGAAGATCGAAGACCTACAGACGCAGATTTACGGATTGGAGAAGAGGAACAAAGAGTGTTACGAGGCGATGATCGAGAAGGAGGATGAGAAAACAGCAATGGTGAATGGTCTGTTCGCCGAGATAGACCGTGTGAAGAATGAAAACAAGAGGATGAGGGAGAAGATAGAGTTTGAAGAAGAAGAAGAAGAAGAAGAACTAAATACCGGGGGACGGAGGAGGAGCAAGAGGAGGAAGTGGCTTGCGGACGTGGTGAAGAAGGTGGAGGGACTAGTGCTTTGTGGCTCGCACGTGGGAAAAGAAAAGGAAGATTAGTTACTCTCAAATCTGTTATTTCTGTTTAAGTGCGAAATTCTGATGAGATATGATGCTCTAGTGGTGCTGTTATTCTGTAGACTGGGTAGAAGAGACAGCTGCATCAAATTTTGCAATTCGAACCTGGAAATAAAATTTTATTGTGAAAAATAGCATTTGAAATTATTGTAATCTCATAAAAATAATGTTCAACCTTAAATGATTTCGATCGCCGAATTGTAGGATCGCATTTTAAAGCAGTTGAATAAGCCTCTTTTGCAGCAGCATAGTTCCCTGTAGCCATGTAAACGTCACCTTCACATATGTAAGCCTGTAATATACAGCAATTTAGTGAATTTCAAACTCGGCTCATCATCATCTTATTAAACCTTCTAACCTGGATTTCGATAATTAAGAGAGAGAGAGAGAAACATACTTTGGGAAACATCGGTAAGAGCAATGAAGCTTCTTTAGCATCCTCGAGAGCACCGACCATATCTCCCATGCCCAATCTTGCTACAGATCTATAAAATTCAATTAATACCAAAACAACCAAACTTGGATTTCGAATTTAAAAATGGTTGGTTGCCAGTCAGTTTCATGGTGATATCGAATTTACCTACTAGTGTAAATAATATGAAGCCCACCAGATGGATTGAGCCCAATTGCCTGAGAAAGCAGAATTTGTGCTTGATGAAAATCCCTTTTCTCAACTAACTCCACTTCACCCCTTTTCCTCAGCGATAGCGCCTCTAGATTTCTCTCTGGATCAAATTCTTTCCCACAGACTCGTGCCAGCACCTCCGCAGCACGATTGGCTGTACCGCAGTGTCTGACTAGAACCTCAGTCGGAAGTAATACGAGGTTTGGTCCAGCGCCGCAGAGACCAAGGCAACCGCAAGATGCGACGGAAATTTCTGGTGGGGCGATGTCGGCCAGAACAGAAAAGATTTCTCTAGAACCTTGTTTGCTACATGTCCTGTTCACGCACACTCTAATCTCCTTCTTCTCCTTGAAGGAATTGGGGTTCGAGGTTGATGATGATATAGGAGGCAGAGCTGCTGAGTGGAAAGTTTGACGACGATGATTGTGTTGAGGTGATATGACTGGAAAGTTGGAAGAGAAATTTCTTAGCTCCATCGCTGCTTTGCCGATGAATTTTGATGAAAGGATTATTGACATTTAATCCGATAAAAAAAAACTAAAAATGATACGTTTAAAATGATAGCAATTAAATAAATGAATTCATCATACATTCATTCATACAAGCATATACGTAATATGTGATGACATTGTAGAAAAAACAAAAAAAATCTTTTAAATAGCTTCGCCCGGGTTCGAACCAGAGACCTTCAGATAACCAACTACACCACGAAACCAATTTTTATCTCAAATTAAAATTAAAAAATATTTACTTTCTCCAAATATATTATGCGGTGAGGGTGGATCGAACACCCGACCTTCAGATCTTCAGTCTGACGCTCTCCCAACTGAGCTATCCCCGCTTCATATATTTTATTAAGAAAATATTAATTTTCTTATAAAATTACAAATAATGTTTAAACATTGGGTCCCAATCTAGTTAAGCAAATGCCAAATAGTAAAAAACAAAAAAAATTCAAATGTTGAAAAATAATTTGAATGAGCTGTCGATTGCACAGACTTTAATAACAAACACATGCAAGTCTGCAAGTCGACACTCGTAGTATACACTGAAGATGATCCAGACTTACAGGCAAGTGGCAGCACCGCACCAGTATCGATCGAAAATGACTTTCATTTTCGTCCATTCTAGTTCCAATTATTCCTCTCCTCCGACGATAATCACCGCGGCGACACTCGGTATATATATATAATACTCATAAATACGTTTATATACTACACAAACAAACATTGACAAAAATTAATCGGTAGACGAGTTGATCGAGAATTTATTTTTCAAGCGATTATTACTCAGATTTTCCTTCAGGCTGCAGTGTGATGATTATTAAAAAAAAACGGACAGCAACTGAAAATTGTTTTAAATGAATAATTGAAGTCATCGTAATTCGTAGTGTCAGACTGACGGCAACTCATTAAAAAAAATTCATAAATCAACACCCAATACAGTCTTTGCAGCATCTAATATGACAGTGCTCTCATAAATCACCCGCTCATCGACTTTATTCCTCAGCAACTGCGGCAGAAACAACCACTGAGCTGTAACCAGAACAAACAGCACCGTCAATGGCGCAGCTGCTACCGTTGGTAGTGCCTTCCACCCTTTCCTCCTCCCAAGGATCTTCTTTGCACCAATCTCCACCGCGGTGCATACCCCCTGCAAAGCGAAGAAGCACATAACCTCTCCTGTCGGCGTTCGGCAAGTCACGTAGTAAAACAGAACCTCATGCATTGCTCCAGAAACCATGAACGCTGATATCGTACCAGCGGAATGTCCAAGATATGATTTGACAGGAACGTACACTGCTGGGTGTAGGAGACGAGTGACCATAAGATTCCATCTTTTTCCCCAGAAATCCTGGAGAGACGTGGTGAGATACGGCGGGGAAGAATGTGGTTCGAATTGGAACTTCTTTCCGGCGAGTATCGGGATGGAAAAGAGAGTCACGAAGCTGACAAAGCCAAGAACAATGTCGATGGCGAGATATAGATGGACGCCGTATACGAGCAGTAAGAACGTCCAGTGATAGTCGTACCTTCTTGGGTACGTGGAGATTATAACGGTGAGTAGGGCGAATTTGAGAGTGTAGCTGAATATTTTCAAGAGCGAAAGTCGACGAGTTCTGATAGGATCGTCTAGGAGCTTGATCGGGAGAGAGGAGAGTGCTAGGAAGAGAAGAAAAGAGAGGTCGGGGTCGGAGAGTGGACCTTGAGAGAAAGAGAAGAGGAGGAGCTTGAATGTGGCAAGCCATACCAGGAAGAAGGCCGATATGATACGAAGATGGACGGTGGAGAAGAGGAGAGGGAGTTGGGTGAAGAGGTAAATTACAGGGAGAAGAGAGACCAATCGAAGCTTTCCCGGAGGTAATCTCGATGATAGAAAATAGCAGTGGGAGAAGCCCAACGTCGCCATCAAACACACGTTAAAGATTGGACCAAGCTCGCCACCCTCCATCGATTTCGGATTTTCTTTTCCAACACACGAATCTCTCTGTATATATTAGTATCAGGACTTCATAACATGGCATATTGATTTTTCTAATTGGTCGTTAATTGTTGTTTTCGATTTTCTATTATTCCAAACATGCATTTAAATACATGAAGCATCTCCATATGATATAATATTATAATTTATAAATCATATCGTCAGTTTTAATTAAAGAGATGGAAATGTAGATCTGATTTGGACTATGATTTTTTTTTTTTTGATTAGATCAATAATATATAAGTAAATAAAAATACATGTATTAGATTTAAATTTTGAACCTTCAACTGTTCGTTCATTCATTGAACTAATAGTAACTGTTATTAACTGAACTAATCGAGTTGTATTTGGGATATAATATTCTATAGTAGATTTTGTTAAATTACCAAATACAGTTATGTAGTTACTAGTTAGTTGTCGATTTGTACAGTTAATATTAGTTTTGTATTGACATTTGGGTTTAATCTTTGGAATTGGATATATTGAATTTTTAATGCATCGAATCATTTCTGTCGGATCTGTTTGTAATAGTTGAATTAGATTATTGAAACATTGTTCAACTATTGTCGGATCTGTTTGTTAAAATTTCACTTGGTATTTCACCGTTTAAAATATATTAATATAATAATTTATTTTGTTTTTATAATATAATATAATAGTAAATATTTTATTTATAAATCATTATTCTACTAATAATTAATTTATTACTATATTTACTTTAATTTTTCATAATTGTCCATCTATATTTAGGGATTTAGAAATTTCGTTTTTTCTTCTTCCACTTCCTCCATCTCCACACCATTTATTTAATTTTTGACTTTTTTTTCTCCACTACACGTGAGTTCGTGACCATAGTTTCATACAAAGAAAATAAATAAAGGTATTTTTTATCCACATTCCTTATTATTAAATTTGTTATTAATTTAAATCATTTTTTTACATAGATAATCAATGGATAAATTTATGATCAAAAGATATAAAATAAATCAATTAATTTCAACTTCATCATTTAATCTACAACCATTTAAAGAGTCGTTCGATGTAAGCAAATTACCATCCGATCCGAGATTGCGAAAGAAGATAAATGACTACCATCCAAATGATCGAGATTAAATAAAAAATATTATTTACAAAAGAAACTTTGTCAACCACACCAACATGAATTGTCACTGAAGAGGATTAAAAATCAATCTAGAAGAGAAAAGATATCTTATTTTCTTTGGTGTTTCGTTTGTTAAAATTAACACTCACATTACCAGTTGCGACTTTTTAAATGAAAAAAAAAATTTAACAATGAATCTTGTAAAATCAAATTGTCGCAATCATATAGATGATGCTTGATTAAATGATATTTTAATAACATATGTTGAAAAAGATTTATTTTCTAGTGTTATTAATGATGATATTATGTATCGGTACCAAAATATGCACCTCGTCGAAAACAATTGGATTGGAAAAAAAATTGATTTTGGTTAAATGATTTAAAATTAGCCTTCCGGAGAAAAAATTTGTAGATTCGCCGCTGGATTGAAGATTTATCGATTGTAGACTCCAGTTTCAGCTTATCGATTGCAGAAGAACTCGACCGTCATCGACCCAAAGTAAAGAATTTGTTTATTATTAAGTGGTTAAAATAATTAGTTAAAGTTGTTAATCGAAGATGATATATATTAAAATCATCAAAGTATTTTCAAACAAATTTCCTTTAATACCTCTAGATTCTTCTTTAAAAAGAGTTTTCTTTTTAACCTAGATGACTTGGAGATTTTCCGAGATGACTTTGGAGAATTATTCTTGTATCAAACACTGTTGTAGATGATTAATCGATTTGGAATTTGGATTATGCTTGCCTTGTCTTCAGAATTGATGCTAAATTATATACATTTGAAATTCTGAATGGCTGAAAGTTGAAACATAACAGTTCGAACTTTACTAATAAGCGGCAATAACTTTCTTTGTAGCCTTATAACACAACCATGAGTTTGAGAGTTTGCACACTCAGAATTCAGAAATCAATTATATGATAAAAACACATTTCAAATTCATTGGCTTCGCCCGGGTTCGAACCGGAGACCTTCAGTGTGTTAGACTGACGTGATAACCAACTACACCACGAAACCATTATATCTTTTGTAATTTGTAGTAAGAGTTGATTTTCAAATACATAGAGTGACTTGGCTTTAATAGTTCAAACTATGAATAAATTGAGAGTTGAGTTAAAAAGAAGAGTTAAAAGAGTTGAGTTAAATTCAAAGAGGAGTTCAAAGAGTTAAAAAAGTTAAAAGAGGAGGTAAAAGAGTTGAGTTTAGTTAAAAGAGTTGAGTTAAAATAATGAATTGACGTAAAATTAAATTTACTAGTCCTCAAGACTCAAGAGGGAGAGGGAGAGGGATACCAATAGCCAATAGCTTTCTTTGCAGCTTCAACCATGAGTGTGCACTCAGAGATCACTTGCTCCTCCACATTACCCCTAAGCAAAGGCGGAAAAAACAACCATTGGGCAGTCGCAAAAACAAATAGCACCGTCATTGGCGCCGCAACCACCGTCGGCAATGATATCCATCCCCTCTTTCTCCCAAGCATTGTCTTCACTGCGATCTCCATTGCAGTACACACTCCATGTAAAGCGAAGAAGCACATCACCTCCCCAGTTGGATCCATAGACGTGATGTAGTAAAACATCACCTCGTGCATCACTCCAGAAACCATGAAGGCCGACACTGAACCAACATAATGTCCGAAATATGATTTCACGGGGACGTACACCGTGGGATGGAGGAGACGCGTGACCATCAGATTCCACCTTCTTCCCCAGAAGTCCTGCAGAGAGGTGGAGAGGTAAGGAGCGGAGAATTGGGGCTCAAACTTGAGTTTCTTCCCGACGAGGATCGGGAAGGATAATAGAGATGTCAGGCCCAGAACAAGGTCGATGGATAGGTATGTGTGAATACTGTATAAGGCTAAAACTATCGCCCTGCTGTACTTGTGTCTTTGCGGGTAGATCGAAGTTATAAAACCAAGAATGAGACCTTTCAGAGAGTAACCCAATAGTTTCACCGATCTCCTTTCCCGACGACCGTTGTCATCAACATCCAATTTGATGGGAAGAAATGAGAGTGAAAGAAAGAGGGGGAACGAGAGATCGGGGGTGGAGAGAGGGCCTTGAGAGAAGGAAAAGAGGAACAGCTTGAATGTGGAGAGCCATACGAGGTAGAAAGCAGAGATGCCACGAAGGTGAACGCTGGTGAAGAGAAAAGGGAGTTGGGTGAAGAGGTACAAGACGGGGAGGAGAGAGAGCAATCGGAACTTCCCTGATGGGAATTTGGATGCTAGAAAGTAGCAGTACGAGAAGGCCAACGTCGCCGTCGAACATACCTTCACAACGGCAGTAAGCTCCGTATCCATCGCCTATGCTAAAGCTACGAACCTATGGAAGTCAATCTTTAATTGGATCTTACAACTCCGACGGAGATTCTGATGGTCGTATTAAATTAAATAATAAATTAATAATGTTGACGGACTTGGTGTTCTAATAGACGGCTTACTGTCTTACTGCCTTCTTTATCGAAATAACTTACATTTGAGTATTAAATAACAACTTTTACATTTGGTTATTTAATCTTCATCCAAACACTTGGCAATTGGCATCTATGGATAGATAGATCATTCTTGTAGATACTAAAATTGTTTTTTCTTTAATAAAAAATTATAAAATTTAACCCTAACCGGCTAAGCCAACCCTATAAAATTTACCTAAATAAAGACTAGAAATGAAATTTTAGAAGAAATATTAACTTTCATCAAAAAAAATGCAGAAGATGAAGAAGAAGAAGAAGAAAGAATCATCTATACGACTATACATTAAAAAAACTGAGGATCCGGTGAATAGTTCAACGATATAGGAACTTCAGTTCTGCAGGAAAAAGAATAAAAGGTTAAAAATAAATCTTTAACACGTCCCGTGATTAAGAAAAAAAATAGTTAAATGAGACATGACGGCACATACCTTTGCATTACTTTAAACATACCAGTGCCTACTTGCATTGGAACACCTAAGACTACACATTCAGTAACACCATTGATTTCATCTATTCTTCCATTTATTGCAGCATTAGATAAGTGTTCAACTGTATTCTCAAAGGAAGCAAGAAGCAGAACACTGTCTTTCATCCTTCTTATACCAAATCTTTGGATACCAAGGATTTCACCCTACAATTTTTTTTTGTGGTTAAAATAAAGATTTTGGGTGGTACAATATAATGCAAATTAGAATTGCCTTTTTTGTTCAAGTAAAATAAAGATTCTAATACTATTTTTATAATGCAATAAAATTGTAAAGTATCTTACTTTGTAGGTCATCACATCGGCTAGAAGCATCATATGCCGAATGTCGATGTTCATTCCATGTGCTTTCATTGTGTCGTTTATTTCTGTAATAATACATTTTCTTGCAGCTTCTATTCCAAGAACATCATAAACACCAATGATATGATTGCATGTTGTAGCAGATGCCTTGACTCCAGGTGTTCCCATGACCCCAAGAAGGTCCGGTCTGTCATTATCGTACAACAAATAAGCAAATAAGTTCAACATTGAATGAAGTAATGGACTCATGTTCTACTCTCTCTTTTTTTTATAACGGAAGATACCTTCCTACAAGGAGTAGAAAGGTTTACCTCCGAGCAACACATCTAACTTGTATAATATATCACCAGGTATATTCAAAGTACGAAAGTATATAGTGGAATCTGAACCTTAGACCTCAAAAACCTTAAAAGTCTCTATAACCAATTGAACTAACCCATCCCTCCATTTTTAAGTTTGACGTAGACACTTCATTAGTTAAATGTGTGTAATGCAGAGCCACATTAAGAATATTCAAAATCACCCTCCAATAAAACAATTTAAGGATATAGGTAATGACTAACCCTGAAACAAGCAATTTGTATTTTGGTTTTTCTTCATTGGTACCTCCCCGTCGATCCTTTTCTTTATCTCTGATGACAACAGACTTCGTAACACTGGGCATTCCCTTTTTCGAAAGAAAAAAATGTAAATTATTTTTCTATTGAAATGCAACCAAATATAGTTACTGAGTTCACCTATTGATAAGAAGAAGAAAACAAATATCAAGATTTTTTCACCTTAACGATAACTTGTGGAAGTTTGGTTTGTATAGTGTATAATGTAGATAAAGGATCCTTGCTGTCAGATCGAGGACTTATCATTAATTTAGATGCACTGTGAACCTGAATATGCTGCAAAGAACCATAAATCGTACTCAACCGATAATCAAGTGAGAAATACTAAGAAATTTCTAAGATAAGAAAATGTGGTAGAGAAATGGAAGATTTGTACCTCTTTCTTTAATTTAAGCTTACGGTGGTTCACAATCGACTCTTGCACTGTAAATGCAGATATCCCCATGTACTGGTTCTCAATTAAAGACATGTCAAGTTCAACAACTAGATGTGGTTGATAGGAATTTAATACAATTTCCATAGTTGTAGCTACCTGCATGCATAATCATGATAAAGAATACGACTCTAAAAACTAAAAAGTAGAATATTTTCATATAAAACAAACAAATATAGCAAAGTATTTTATTTTTCTCTTAAACATGTATCAACAGAAAGAAAGCATTAGATGATTAATTAAACAATACCTCAAAACACTAGTTAGTTTCTTATATGCAGTATTATGATTCATGATATAGAATTTATTTGTGTTTATTGGGACGTATTTGTCTGAGAACAATATAAATTTCTGCAAAAAAATACGTGCAAAAGTTTACCTCACAGAGGAGTGTTTTTTTTATGGATGCATTAATAAACATCGCAGACTTTTCGTCATCACATTCAAGTACAGCAGTGATATATGGCGTCTTGATATTTTTTGTTGCATCTATTATTTCTTTTATACGAGGAACACCAAGTGTGATATCTAAATACTATAAAGGAGAGCATTTTATTTTAACCAACCTTTGAAATCAGAAAAAGATATGACAAATATAGAAACTATAAAAATCCTTTAAAAATTTAATTCCAAACATTTTGAAGATAAAAATATTCAATTTGGAAAATAAACATTTTGAAGGATACTCATACTAGCAACACCAGCAAAATGAAAAGTTTTCAATGTCATTTGTGTCCCAGGTTCCCCTATACTCTGAGCTCCAACTGCTCCAACTGTTCCACCAGCCTCAATTCTTTTGGAGTGGTACCGAGATATGCAATTTTCAAGAAAAACCTGCATTTATGAAAAAGCATATCTTTTTAACAGCCATTTAAATATGTAAAGGTATTACCTATGAACTTTTAAAGATGTGGTCTTAATGGCAATATATTGTTGAAGTATTATGTTCAAACAAATGAAATAACATTTGGCCATAACCGTCATGGCATCATGTTATAAATATATGGAAGATTCATTATTGACTCTCTAACCTAATGAAATGTATAGGAATTCAAAAATAATAAACAGTAGGGGAAACATTCATGATTCATTGTGGTACAGCCCATCAAAGTATTTGTATTATTCCATGGCTCGAGTTAACCAAGCCCAATAACTTGGGCTTGGACTTGTTAGAGTGTGGAGACGTTTTTCATTAAGGGCATTAAAGGCATTAATTATAATTAGAATAATTATAATTAATGTAGGCCTTTTATAAGCCATTAGAATTAAATAGGTTTAATTCTGTTAAATGGGCTTTAAGCCTTGTAATGGGTATTAGGGTTGCAAACACAAAACGGCAACCCTAATCTCCCATATAAGTATCTTGTAATTACTTGTACTCTTGGTGAGAGAAAAAGAAGAAGAGGAGACACCCCGTGGACGTAGGCACATTGCCGAACCACGTAAATCTGTTTTGTTCTTGTTTTTTGCTCGATTTTCTCAGTTCGATTTAAACATCGATCCTATCAGGACTCTCGTAGTGGAATTTCCACTCTCACACCATGAGAGTATAAATCAGAGTGCACCCAAGCTGAAAAAGCAGTTGAGATTTTATTCCCATTTTTAAGGTAATATTTTCTACTCGTTTATTATTGGGATAATCATTCGACAAATCAATTGATTGATCTCTGGTGGATTCCAGAAAATCAATTGAGGAATGTTTTATTGGATTGCTACTTTCAGTGTTGCTGATCTTCAATAGATCATCAGATCTGATCTGATCTGAAATATATTCACAAGCTGCATTACATTGGCATGTCAAATAAAGATGTCTTGAACACATCTTATGGTGCCACACTCAATAAAAAAAGTAATATGTCAAATTGAATCTCAAACTATATTCCTATGAGAGTCCAACCTCTTGGGGCATCGGTCTATGGCTACCTAATGCCAAGGTCTTAACTATATAAGAGAGTGACAGTGTTACTACATTTTATGTCTTGCACTATGCTTTACTAAATGTATTTTCATTTCCCTACATTTGTACTTGGGCTATGCCTTCCACTACTATTTTCATTTTTCAGTAACTAAATTTTCAATTTATCAAAAAAAAAATGTCCCACTTTTTTATCTTATAAGTTTTGTATTTTCGAAATAAGTTAAATTATTCCCCACTTTTTTATCTGATGCCCTTTAGTTGAATTACTTGAATAGTACATTACTTTGGCAATTGGCATAATGTGAAATACTTAAAAAAATATCTGATTTTTTGCTAACCTTTAATTGCCTATCCGAAATCCCAGATAGACGAGCAGATAGAGATTCTAAAATATCAGACTTTTGAACTCCAAATTTTTCATCATCTAGTTTAAACAACATTCTTGTTTTTTCTAATGATTCCACTTTGTTTTCAATAAATTTCAATATTGAATCTCTAAATGCAGTAGAACAGCCACCTTCTGGAGTCATGTCGAATCTTGAGAGCCTTTTATCGGTGATTTTATGGATTTCTGAAGGAGACAAAGTAGAAGAATCGGAATGACATGTGGCCTGCAAAATTAAACACCGTCAATGAATTTCAACACCTTTCAAATTTCAAAACAATAAAAAAAATCCACAAAGAAAGAGACCAACTAACCAAAATTCTCCCAAAAAGCTGATTAAAGTCCATAGGTTCCCCATTTTTCCCCTCCATTTTTGCAGGATCCATGCCATCGTCTCCATAACGAAATTGGATGATGCTTCCAGAAGAATTTCTAACTGTTTGATCATAATAAGCTGAAAGATCTTCCAAGCCTTTTATCAATCTTCGAGACATGTAACCAGTGTCAGCTGTTTTTACCTTAAAAGGTATCAACAAAAAAAATATAAACATAAAATCCATGTGATAAAACATAAAACAAGTCTTGTAAGTTCATGGGAAAAAGCGAAACTTACTGCTGTGTCCACTAGTCCTTCACGTCCACCCATCGTATGAAAGAAAAACTCAGTTGCAGTCAATCCAGTATAAAAGGAATTGGCAACGAATCCCTTGGCCTGCAGGATCATTTAATTTTTTTTACTGAATTGAGATGAATATTACAAATCCTAAAAGACATGGTAACCGAAAGAGATTGACATAATTTAGAAAGTAAATCACAGCATAGTTCACAAACAGGAAAAGGAAAGTATCTTTATATCATTATTTTAAAAGGTATGCATAATGCACTCGTTTGTGCAGATACATGGCTATGGAAACATTGACGTTTTAACAGATATAAGTTAATACTGATGGATTTATTGGAACTTGCAAATGCTGATGATACTGATTTAGCAATTTGATAGTTGAAAAACAGAATTAATTTTATATTAGCTCATTTCCCTCTTGTTTCTCTTTGTTTTTCTCTTCCTGTAATCAGGGTAGTCCATTGTTATTAATGAAAATCTTCAATTGCCTCACAAATATAATTTATTTCAATCATAGTTTGGTAGTGAAAAGTAGTTAGGATGACAAATTATTTTCATGACGTCATAGTTTGCAAGTGCGACTTAAGATTTTTTCATCGCATCAAAAAATTGTGTCCTAAATGGCTAAATCAGCTGAGAAGGGATTTCATTGAGAAATATATCTGTTGGCAAACATAAAATGGTAAATAGTGTTTAGTGTTTACTTTTGTCTGAGATGAAAGGATTATCTGTAAGTGTGCACTTTGGATGTATTTTTCATTTTCTCCTCGATCCAACTAGTAAGGATAGATTCTTCTTTCATCGAAAATTTACTATTGTACTATTTAGCCCTTGGGATAGTACTATTTAGAGTTGTGAAATCCCTTAGCCCTAGTTCACCATCTGATTTAGGTAGCACTATTTTGTCTCCATGGGATGGTTATCATGGTTTCACCTCAGAGTTCTTCAAAAAAAATTGGGGAGATATGAAAGGCCTAGTAATGGAATGCGTAAGATAATTTTTCAAAGACGGGCCCTTGTTGAAGTCCTCTAATCATACTTTCAAGTTTCATCACACTTGTTCTTAAAACAAACACAATCTCAAATATGTCTGATTTCAGACCTATTTCATATGTTAACTTGATTTACAAGTAAATGACTAAAATCATAGTAGATAGAATCAGTAAGGTCTCTAATGAACTCATCTCTCCAAATCAAGCAGCTTTCATTCAGGGTAGGCTCATCTCAGATAATACCATTCTAGTCGATGAGATGGTTCTAGCTGAAAGAGAACCCCCAAAAGATGTTGTTTGAGTATAGACCTTAAAAATCTTTTGACACGGTCAGGTGAGAGGCTATAATTGTCACCCTTGAGGCATATGGATTCTCTTAAGTTATCTCTTCTTCAACTGCTCTTATTCCAAGTCTCTTTTAATTTCGTTGGCTGAGCACCTGAATTTTGCCTTCTAGAGAATAATGAATATTCCAGTTCCCACCCAATCTAGTCCAGATATTAAATTAGGAGATCTTACAGAGGCTGCGCAAAAAGTCACACACCACTCTCCCCCTTGGAGGCTACTATAGAATGATATTGGGTGTTTGTCGTAGCATATATGGACAGAGAGAAATAAAAGATATAGACAGCACGTTAGTAGGCCTCTTGAGTTAGTTTTTAAAGAGGTCATTATGGAAATTAGTCTCTCATTTGATCCGGAGTGTTACAAGAAGAGTTGTTGTCACCCTTTGGAAAGTTCTATGATGGAAATATGAGAGACCAACCTCCTGAGACAACGTATTCAGTTACTTTATAACTAGACTACATAGCTAATGAGAGAGAGTCAATGGGCTTTTTGCTCATTTCTTTTTACTTCTATTTTATATTTCTATTCTTTATCTTGAAATTTGGGCATTGCCCTTTTTTTACTAAAATTTAATTGCTTTAAAAAAAAGTACAAGATATTTATTTAAAAATCTCTTACCTCAGGAGTGATTGAGTTTCTGGTGAAGTGAGGAAGTGTTCGATCCATAAATCCATTGGGAGCTCGTTTTCCACCAACTGATTGTTGCCCTACACAGGTAATCATCTGACTGATATTAGTAACAGAACCTTTTGATCCACATTGTGACATTATTAAACCACTATTCCTCCAATGCAGTTCTTTCTTACAAACCTGAGACCATAAATAAGAGTGATTCCAACATTAAACATCAAAAAATACTTTAAAATAGTTCACTTTTACGAAAATTAAGGTCAATGAGAAACTGATAAAATAAAGAAACCCAACTACCCAAGATTAGGAAAAAAACTCAAAATATTTGTTATTTTTAATTAAAAAGGTATAATATTTTAAGCTTAAACAACATGTGCAGACTGATGGTGTACCTACAGCAAATAAAACAAAGAAACGAGATTGAGATAAAAAGTATAAAATAAGGTATACTTTGTAGTTTGTGCACATTAGTAAATATAAAGTAACCATAAGGGACTTAAGCCTGTCATTCAAGCAAGAGATCCACAAGAAAGAAAGCACAATAGCAGAAGTACAGATAATCAATTTGTGGGATGCTTCATTTCTGAGGCAACTTTCTTAGAATATTAGTTTTTAAAAAATGTTATAAAGAAAGAGTCGATGGGCATGTCAATCTCTCACCCTATTTACTCTCTGTATTTTTGATCTTTTCTATTCACATGAATGGTATTTAACTTTATCAAAAAAAATATATATATATAAATATATAAGGTAAACTGTCAGCAGAATGAATATAAAAAATAGGAAATAAAAAAATGAACTAACAAAACACCTTAGCATTGATTATTAACGAACCCGATCATAGAAAACAATAAAAAACTTACATCCCCAGTAATATCTCGAATTTGGTTCAGAACACCAGTTATTTCAGCTTCTACTAGTTCAGCTGCATCGGAACCAGGCTGTGAAGCAAGCTTGGTTTTCCAATACTTTGATATAAGTTCAGTACAGGAATCATATCCTTGTTCAATCTTTAATTTCTTTTGAGTGCTTATACGGTCTCCAGGGTCAACATCATTAACTCCAAAAGAAAACCCATGATTACCAATCCATCGGGCACTACATAGTAAAAACATGAGAAAGAGGATCGATAATTGAAATCACCAGATTATCAAAAAGTTTAGAACCCTCATATTCCTGTGAGAAATGTACTTTTCCATTTCTAGAATATTTTCTTGATCAATTACTATATCTATGATGAAAATATATATCAATCGATTATCAACTAACTACCTAACATTTAGACTCCAAAATACTAAGTACATTAATATCAATGACATAGAAATTTTCCCAGATGTACCAAAAAAAAAACCTAGAATTGACCTGACCAATCGAAGTTCTAATAGGTGGAGTAAGGAGTGAATCTCTGGATTGCCCCAATGAAGTCCCCAACCCTTATATTGCCTGACTTATAAAAAGTATTGCGATTTCTTTTACAATTATTAAAGATTTACATCAATGAAAATGAAGGGCAGTGCCCTGAGTACAATTGGAGAAGAAAATTTAAATTTCAAGAATAATTAAGGTGTATTATCCTTCATTAATAGTAATGAGAAAATTTAATTGAACTATAATTTACAAACACTGAGAGTCTAAGGCTGTACATTTTTTTTACTGTAGTGGGATTGATTCATACCTCATTGTACCTACAGAGGAGAATTGTTTTTATAGTACATCAATTATTATTTAAAGTTATTGTTATTTTATATCATTTGGAAACAAGATAACTTAATTGAATTTTATTAAAATAGGAAGTTATTTTTAGTTTTTTACAGAAGAAGGAAAATATTAAATGGATTGTACTTGAAAACAACCATCAGATGGCATCTTAAAAATGAAAAAGAAATCAGTAATATTAAAATGATTGCAACTTTTAAAAAAAATCAAGAAAATATAAAATACAAATAAATGAAATACCTTAGCTTTGCAAGACGATTCATGCAAAATGCAGCAGCATCTGTGTTATAATCTCTAATTAAAACAGAAAAAAGTCCATTGCTGTTCCCATTTCCTGAAGAAAATATGATAACAAAATTGATAAGGACATTCTCCTCAAACATATAAAGGCTAGGTACAAAGATACAATATGAAAAAACTAATCAATTGATAGTTTGATAAAAAACAAGAAATTTCAAATAAAAAGGAAATTTTTGAAATAAAGATTTAGCTATTTGCCATGAAAGATTCATCTTACTAGAAAACAATTCCACAAGTAACCTAAGTGTAGACATGTATCCCTTTAGCTTTCCATAATTAATTACTAAAATGATTGGACCAGAGTTTATGTTAACGATATATCCATTGTGATGAAAAGACAAAAACATTGAAAACCCAATCATTTTAGCTTCATATGAAGTCAATCCATGACCTAAATTGGCAGAGTTAATAATATAGAGTGTGTATGCTTACTTAGTTAATTGATGAGTAGATCTCGATTATAATGTATAGTTGTATACTAAAACTACTTAAATCCCTGTCAATCCAAAAAGAAGATCGTTGATGAATGAGGATGACCTAGCTAGTAACTGAATCAATTAGCTCGGAATCCATTGAGAAATAAAGCTGAAGTCCACTGGAGAAAAAGAGGAAAGAATAAAAAAAATTATTCCTGAGTAATAATAGAAAAATGTCATACTCTTTATCACACCCATGTCTTCTCTATTCATACTTTTATTCGCAGCAAGGTTCCGGGTGCGCACGCATATGCGCGCATATGAGAGGGAGATGCGCCAGGCGCATCTCCCTTAGCCGGATCCGGGTAAAATCCGACCCGGATCCAGGCCTGTTTTAAGTTATTTAAATAACTTAAAACAGTGTTTTGTTTTTATTTTAAAAAAAAGACCGAAAAAATTTTATTTTAAGACCTTATAAATTTTTAGCATAAAAATTTATACATCGGTCCATGAAAAGAGCTATATTATTTTTAATATAAGCTCCTCCCACTCTTTAGACTTCATATTTGTTTTAGACAAAATGAATCTTTATTTATAGACCAACCTTCTTTGTGTTTTTTGAATTCTATCGATGTGGGACTAAAAAAATGTGGTTAAATAAATTATTATTATAGAGTATTTTTTATGTTGTAGATGTATTAAAGAAGGCCCAGCCCATTACGTTATTATTTTTTAAAAGCCTCTTGGGTTATTTATTTTCTTTTTATAAAAGCCTCTCTTTTATAAGTTTAAAGAATCCCTAGCCATTTATAGAGCTATATTATTACGAAAATACCCCTAAATGGTTAACCGGTTTTTAAACCTTGGTGTTTTTTTTAAACCTTGGTGTTACAATGAATTATAGGGTGCTATAATAATTAATAAATATATGTATTATAATAATTTTTCTATCCAATATATTTTTAACTAAAAAATTTAATTAATATAATTTAGATATATAAAAAAATATTAATTTCCTATAGTTTTATAAATATTTACGAAAATATCACCGGCGCATATGCAGGCATATGCTCAGATGCTCCAGGTGGCGGCGCATCCGGAACCTTGATTCGTAGAGGCAGAATTTATGAAGAGTGCTATATCTGAATTAGGTAGAGACTTAGTTTATTGATGCTCTATTTGTGAATTAAGTAGAGAATTTATTGACGAAGAGTGCTCTATTTGTAAGCTCTGCATGATGCAAAGCTCACATGTTCAGTACATGTTGAGATATCAGTTTTTTTATGAAAGTAATTTTTCTCAAAATGGAGATATCATAAAAAAAATAAGGAGATGAGTAAAACTTTTTTTTGATGAAGTTAAAATCCATTATAATAAGTGAAAGATGAACATGCCCATCGAATCAGATCCAATTTAGCATTATTCCTATTTCCTAATGATTATGTAACTAAGAAAGTCTCCTAAGAGTTTTTTTTAAGCATTTAAATTTTTTCATTGATCAAAATGGACAGTGCCCTTACACAAAGAAAACAAAAAACAAGAGAAATAGGATAAATGGGTTAGCAGCCCATTGACATTTTTATTAGTGATATGTTAGAATTAGTTATACTTCTATAAGTCTTAATAGCTATATTCTTACATAAACTAATTACTTACTTCTATGGGCTAATTAGTAATTTCATTATCATATTATAGTATTAAGTATAACTGAATTCTGTTATACTAAAATGTATATATACAGTACTCAATGATAATGAAAAGGGATCGAAATCTCTCCCACCCATTTACATCTCTTATATGGTATCAGTTTGTTAGAAAGAGAGCTTCCTCGATCCTGGATTTTCTCCTCAACAGTCCTTCATTTTCTTGATTTCCGCTGCAATGGAGGACGGCATTGTTGATAGGAGTGGAGTCGCAAATTCAGATGCTTCCAAGATAGTTTTCATCAAGCATCTGAAAACTGTGACGTTGGACCGCTCAAACTACTTCGCTTGTCGCGCGCAATTCGTTGTCATCTTGCGAGGACATGAGCTGCTGGATTTCATCCATGGGAAAATTGACCTATCAGATGCTATAGCCAGAAAACAGGATCAATTGATCTCAAGGTTTTTTAGGCGACCATGCGGTCATGCGATGACCATGACCGCATGGCCGCCTAGGCGCTTCAGGCGACGCCTAGGCGGTCGCCTGAAAATAGGGTAAATTTTGCAAATTTACCCTGAACTTATATACATTTGCTAAAAAATATGGGTAAATTCAGAAACATTTAAAAAAATATATACATAAATTTTAAAACCTGAAATTACTAATACAAAGTAATAGACCTATTAATCTAAAATTTAAAATGTAAATACATAAATTATATGACTTCTATGAATTTAGGGTTAAAAAGGTGCAAGAAACAAGAAAGAAAAGAGGTTAGGGTTTTTTAAAACCCTCAACCTCTTATTTAAATGGGTGGTTGGGCCTTATATTTAAATTAAAAAAAAAATTAAAAAAAAAATAATAAAACAGACCTATTGGGTTAGGCGGGTCCGGGTCAGATCCGACCCGGACCCGCCTAACCCGCTCCAGCGCATGAAGGCAAACGCCTACATGCGCTGGAGCGCATGGTCGTATATGCGACGCCTAGGCGTCGCATGAACAAGCTTGGGTAGACCCACCTTCTTCAAGACCGGGTCAACCCCGAACCCACCACCCCGTACTTACCCTACTTAGACATTGCCCTTTATTATTTTTAACGAGAAAAATTACTCGTAAAAAAATACTAAATATGAATATATCAAATTCATCTCTTTCGTTATTCCTCGTTTGGAAAATAATAAAAACAAAGAATGCTAGCTAGTAAGATTTTTCATTGACAAAGTTGAAATTACGGATTCAATCTCAACAGTTTTATTTTCTTCCTAACATTTTAAAATTTTATTGGTTATTTGAGGCGGGTCAGACCAAAAACCTAAAATAAGAAACCTAATATGATCATAGTACAAATAGAATACCTGCATTTCACTATGATCGTTACTTTGAAGGATAATCCGAATAACAGAAATGAAACATGTATCAAAAACAGCATTCACCACATCAGTCGGAGCATTCTGCAACAAGATAATAAGAAATATGAAACAATAAATATATATTCGACAAATGTGCAAAGTTTTAGGTGCAACACACCTTTAGCAACATAGATAAAAGGTCGAAGGAACCAGCAATTAACCCCTCAGGCTGATGCAGAGGCTAAAATGCACAAGAAAAACACAAAACAAAAAATACAAGGATAATATATATAAAATCTAGAAGTTAAATAACTTTAGAATAAATCTTACAACTGACCTGTTCTAAAATAGAAGCAATTGATGGTAAAATTCGAGAAGCAAAAGATCGGAAACATCCAGGAGCATTTTTAATTTCCTAAAAATATAGAAGTATTAAAACTCACTGTTATGATTTTAACATAAAATTGCAGTACTTCAATAATATTAAAATCACAAAAGAAATCTATCAGCATTATATTACCATCTTTTATATTTTTAAACCCTAAATATTTAGGAGATTTCATACCTCCAGCACATCCAAAGCATCAATACTTATAAATGGATCCGAAACAACCTGTACCCATTTATTAAGGACAATAGGAGAGAGGATGGGCTCAATTGAAGCTGATTGCTCACGGCCTATTAGCCAAAAAATAAGAAAGAAAAGCTTATGAGTGAAATATATTTTATTATTTCTGATAGAATTCCTTTATCAAGATTTATTTACTGTTTATTTTCCAAATTCAAGATTTATTTTCTAGCAATTAACAGAGATAAACTTTTAAAAGAAGATGCTATATACTTGGACCAACCCTAATCAAATCCTCGATCAGATCCTGGGCAGATCAAAACCCACTTTTACTTCTGAATTATAGGGTGTTATAATAAATATGTGTATTATAATAATTTTTCTATCTAATATATTTTTAACCAAAAAATTTAATTGATTATTTTATTGTTAGAAATTGATATAGGGTGTTATAATTATTTAATTAATAATTTTATAGGGATTGATATATAAAAAATACATGAATTTCCCTTATTTTTAAAATATTTACAAAAATACCACTGGTGCAAAAGCTCAAATGCTCCATGTCGTGGCGCATCCAGAACCATAGTACTCCCCGAATGCGTATGTAGAAGGAGAGGGGATTTTACAAAAATTTATTTGAAGGATAGAAATGGTACAATAAATTTTTAAAAATAAATTATATTTTTGTATTACTAAAAGGGTGATCGGGCGAATCCAAACCCGAATCCGTCCGATAACCCGTCTAAAAAGAGTCCTACTAGAAATACTTTGGTGCTAAAGCCGTACTTTAAACACTATGTTATGTACCGTTATTAATGTTAAACGATTTTTTAATTTTCACAATATTATCTACCTGTCATTCATCAGATTAACTATATTATATGGAATTCTTGAAATATATTTAGGTATCCAAAAAATATTATAAAATAACCGTAAACAAGTGATAAGATAGCAGCAATAACAATAGAGAAGATCAACTAACGACTAAAATTAATAGCAATGGAGGAACAGATTTAATTTTTGGTGAATTGGAAATAACAATAGTGCAAAAAAAATGCAAAATTGGCATACCTGCCTTTACAGCTGCTTGAAGAGTTTCTAAAACTAAATGTAATGTTTCCTCAGTTGCCTAAAAAATAAATACAAATCATTAAAATTCTCAGTATAAGGAAAAAAAATTATAAAGATATTTTTTTATGTTACCTGATTAAGAAGATCTGATAATGACGAAAGTAAACCTATTATATGGACTTGGATAAACTCTGGCTTTGATTCTGGTAAAAGATGTATCAGTGCTTGACAAGCATCTGCTTTAACTGGTGGGGGACTGTCAATACAAATATATCAGATTCATAAAGGCTGTTGGTTTACCTTAAAGAAATCAAGAAAACTTAGTCTTACGTATTAGTTGAAATAGCTTGTACAGCAGCATATATGAAGTGTTCCTTTAAACTGTCATTTATCTGTATGGAAATGATAAAAAA
The DNA here is from genome assembly GCA_001185155.1 of Zostera marina. Classification (NCBI taxonomy): domain Eukaryota; kingdom Viridiplantae; phylum Streptophyta; class Magnoliopsida; order Alismatales; family Zosteraceae; genus Zostera; species Zostera marina. Next base: position 113,402 of record LFYR01000687.1, on the reverse strand, counting down.
ATGCATTGGATGTTAAATGAAAAATAAATTTTTCATTAATAAAAATGAAAGACGGTGCCCTGATTACATGGAGAAAGAAAAAGTAAAGTAATAGGGAAATGAGCCCGAAGTCCATTGACTCTTTCAAATTAGCTATGTAAACTAGTAATATAGTAAATAGGAAGTTATAATAATATACCATTGTAGAAAACTTAGCAACTGTCACAAATGCACGGGCATGAAGAAAGGGATATGTGTGTCCTGTAAAAATATTAACAGTATTAAATGAACAAATCCAAAATTCAAGTATTAGTCAGATATAAAAATATATGTACCGATTTCTTTATCTTCCATTAACATTTGATGAAGAAGAGTCGTCAAACCTTCTGTGTTCAATCCTGAAGACTAAAATAAAATCAATCTAAAATATGTCAGTAGTGAATATCCTAAAAGTTTTAGACTAAAACTAACTCTCTTTCTTTCCAACAGTAAATTTTTCATATAATAGAGAAATTGATACTAGTTAATCGCTTAATAGCTATACTTTTATACTATTATTATACATATCCTAAAGGCTAAAACTAACTAACTAAAATTAGTCATTCGATATATTATAATAATTATATACTAAGTGATATCACTTAAAAGTTGATACTAAATGTCTAAACGATATTATTATCTGATACCTCGCTAATTGATATAGTTAGGAATAAAAATATTACTAGGAATGATTGTCTTCAATAATTTTGTTTCCTACTACATTCTTTCAATAACACAGAATGTTTTTTTTAAAGCAAAACACAGAATGTTTGTACTTAGTTGGAGACATCAAATTATATTCTATTAAATTCTACTCCACATCAGAAATGATCAGATTATACATAAGGTTGGAAGAGTATAAAATGAAAATATTAGTTTTTTATCAGAAAAAGAAAGAAATGTGAACCTGTTCTTCAAGTAATGAATCTGCAATAGATGACAATGCAAAAAGACATGCCTCGTGCACCTGCACAAATTGCAATATTAAAGCAAGAAAACAATTAAAATATACTAATAACTGTTATATAAATCGGGTATAATTAATTAAGAATATCTTCTCGGCATCCTTCTCTATTACGGTGGAGGGATCCTCATTCCTCTCTTTAATAAGCAAAAAGAAATCATGCAAGGACACCTCTTATCCCGATATATTAGATTGGGGGATCTGACAGAGGCTGCGTAAAAAATTACGCACCGCTCTCTCCCTTGGGGGCTACTATAGAATGCTATTGGGTGCTTGTCGTGACATATATAGACGGAAAAAAATAAAAGATATAGACAGCACGTTAGTAGGCCCCCTGAGGTAGTTCTTAAGGTGGTCATTAAGGACATCAATCTCTCCTTTGATTCAGTGTATTACAAGAAGAGTTGTTGTCGCCTTTTGGAGACATCTATGATGGAAGTATGGGAGACCAACCTCCTGAGGCAACGTATCTAGTTACTATATAACTAGATTACATAGCTAATGGGAGAGAGTCAATGAGCTTCTTGCTCATTTCTTTTTACTTCTGTTTTATTTCTATACTCTATTTTTGTAAACTGGGCAATAGCCTTATTTTTTAATGAAATTTAATTGCTTCAAAAAAAAAATCTATGGGTTATTTGTTAATCAAGATTCAAACCGTATCGTGTCGACACAAATTTCGTGTCGTGTCGTGTCGACACAAATTTCGTGTCGTGTCGTGTCGACACAAATTTCGTGTCGTGTCGTGTCGACACGGATTCGGTCGTGTCGTGTTCGTGTTAATTTTTTTTAACACGGGTCGTGTTCGTGTCGACGAAAAAATTAGTCGTGTCAACACAAATTGCCAGGCCTATTTAAAAGCATGGACAACATAGCTAATAAGAGAGAATCAATGCCATTTTTGCTCATTTCTTTTTACACCTATTTGTATTTTTAATTCTATGAAAACAGTGCATCGCATCTCATTTTTATGGAAAAAAATTATTTATTTTCAAAAAAAATACAGGCTAAAACTCTAAAGGAGTCTAACCTCTTGAGGTATCAGTCTAAGGCTACCTAATGTCGTGGTCATAACTGGATAAAAGAATGACAGGTTTTACATATGTTTATGTTTTACATTTAGTCATTTATGCATGTTTTTCATTTCCCTGCATTTAATTCGGGCTATGCCCACCCCTTAACTTTTCAGCAATGAAATTTTTAATTCATCGACAACAAAAAATGAGAACATTTAATTTCATCAGAGAGAAAATATCTACAAATAATATAAAACAATAAGTAAAGATTAAATAACCAAGAAATTGAAGAACGAGTTAGATGTGCTAACTGACCTGCCACCAATATATGGAACCTTTTAATTTGGATTCACAAGAATTTTTATAATGTGTAACAGAGGCTTTAATCAAAGAATTTATGCCTTTTGTACCAAAAACATGTACAATCCCTTCTAGTAAAAATGAACCTGCATTACGATATTTTCAAAAGGAATAATAAAAGGCCCTGTCATTGCATGAGATAATGAAGTTTTGAAGTCAGAAGTAATTGGGCATGATATTTTATTAATGAATGGGTTTTTTCAAGACGTAAAGATGTTCATTATAAAATAAATGAAGGGCAATGCCCCTAAGTACAATAAGAAAGAGAGAAATAGTGGGAGATTAATTAAAATTCATCGACCTTCTCCTATATAGAAATTGCACTATGTGATCTAGAAACTAAGTGTTTTGCAAAACCTGAGTGGACTCTTCTAATTGTGAACGACAGACTTTCTTATAGATTTCAGGCCTAAAAGATAGACTGTGCTATTAATTATATCTCTAACTAGAACTTCTGGTGATAAAGTGATATAGCATTTATGGGCCAAAGTGATGCAAATTGTGCTCCTACTCTGGATGGAAGCACATTTACTCTCAGTAGTCCTTCACCTTTTGAGATGAAATATTAATAAAGAATAAAAGGAGGACAGCTTTACTTAAGTAGTTCTGCAGACCCACCTTAGGCTACTAAGGATGGTATAAATAAGAAATAATAAAGAGGACCAAGTAGCTAATTTTCATCTTATTTTCAAGGTAAGGTCCTCTCTCTCTACTTTTTCTCCTACTGTTCCATTGCTTTTTTCTCGTTTCTTCACTCATATCTAGTGAATTCTAGATCAATCCCTCACTAGTGGAATCCAGTAAATCCTTATCTAGTGATTTAGTTTACAACAACATTAGTTGATCACTTGATCATCCATCTAAACAGTTACATCAGGTGGTATCAAATTCAAAAAGCGATCCATACAGCAGACCAGATAAGATCAGATCGGATTCATCACATCAGTACACTAAAATCGTCTATGGCAGAAGGTGTTACAAAGAAAGATGTTGATGACTTCGTCATTCTCTGACCGATCTCACATCGGTTGTGGAAAATCTCTCCAGAACAGTGAAAAGGTTGTCATAAGCAACTCCAGTCGAGAAGGTTCCAGCAGAACTCGACGTGTAATTCAATCTTCTTCATCGTCGGATATTGAGGAAGAGGAGCCAAAGTTTAATCGGGAAAGGAGACCACCAGATATGACACACCAATATCAACGAATGGGAGGTAATGGATTCAATCAATACAAGAGGTATGAGTGCGAAGGTAGAGGAATTCATGGAGATAGATTTGAAAGATATCCAAGGCCATATGAAAACAAGTATGGGAAATTGATAGGATCGATGATTAAATCGAACTGAGAAAACCGAGCAAAAAACAAGAACAAAACAGATTTACGTAATTCGGCAATGTGCCTACGTCCACGGGGTGTCTCCTCTTCTTTTTCTCTCTCAAAGAGTACAAGTAATCACAAGATACTTATATGGGAGATTAGGGTTGTCGTTTTATGTTTACAACCCTAATGTCCATTACAAGGCTTAAAGCCCATTTAACAGAATTAAACCTATTAAATTCTAATGGCTCATAAAAGGCATACATTAATTCTAATTATTCTAATTATAATTAATGTCTTTGATACCCTTTAGAAAACGTCTCTATACTCTAACAATCTCCCACTTGGAGACTGTTTAGGAGAACTGCCACCTCATCAAGTAAGCTTGTACCAGAGACACCCAGCGCCATCTCTCTAGGCGCGAAGACCAACTAAGGTCATGCAAACAGATTGGACTCATATGTCAAGTACAAGGTACCATTCTTCTGTCCTCTTGCAACTATTCTGACTCCTTTGGTAATTTTCCAAGATCCATTTCCAAAACTGGCTTGTATACCTTCATCATCTAGTTGGCTCACTGAGATTAGTTGCTTTGACAATTTTGGCCCAAATCTGACATTCTTCAGAATCCACAAACCCTGCTTGGTCTGGATATGTGCTTCACCTCTTCCACAGACTTTCAGTGCTTTGTCATCAACTAGGTAGACTTTGCTGATTTATGTATCTCTGTAGTTCTTTAGATTTTCCTTCTTGTAAGTCGAGTGAAACGAAGCACTTGAATCCAACACCCAAGAGTCCACAGAACTCACTACACAACACACCAATGCATCATCTGAACCTTCTGAATAGTTAGCACTGTATTCAGATTCTTTTCCCTTAAATTGTTTCTTTGGAGTCTTGCAATCTGATCTGAAGTGGTCAGGCTTGTCACAATTCCAGCAAATCACATTTTTCTTCTCTTTGCTCTTGCCTCGAGACTTAGAAATGCTTCTGAATTTTCCTCTATTATGACTTCTGCCTCTGCTCTCCAAATTCAGTGTTGTAGAAGATGACTGTGTCTTGCACTTTCTCCTGATTTCTTCATAAATAATCAGGTCCATTATATCATCTCACTTAAGCTTTCCGTGATCAGTAGAGCCACTCACATTTGTAGCAATTTGTGCCCAACTTTCTGGTAGAGATTATAACAAGATAAGTGCTCTAAGTTCATTTTCAATGTTGATATTCACAGAAGACAACTATGTCAACAACACATTTACTTGATTCACATGATCAGCGGCATTTGCTCCTTCACTCATCTTGAGATTGAACAGATTACGCATCAAAAAGACTTTGTTTGTTGTTGTAGGCTTTTGATCAAGCTTGTTCATGCGACGTCTAGGCGTCACCTAGGCGTCGCATATGCGACCATGCGCTCCAATAGGTCTGTTTTATTTTTATTTTTTTTAATTTAAATATAAAGCCCAACCACCCATTTAAATAAGAGGTTGAGGGTTTTAAAAAACCCTAACCTCTTTTCTTTCTTGTTTCTTGCACCTTTTTAACCCTAAATTCATAGAAGTCATATAATCTATGTATTTACATTTTAAATTTTAGATTAATAGGTCTATTACTTTGTATTAGTAATTTCAGGTTTTAAAATTTATGTATATATTTTTTTAAATGTTTCTGAATTTACCCATATTTTTTAGCAAATGTATATAAGTTCAGGGTAAATTTGCAAAATTTACCCTATTTTCAGGCGACCGCCTAGGCGTCGCCTGAAGCGCCTAGGCGGCCATGCGGTCATGGCCATCGCATGACCGCATGGTCGCCTAAAAAACCTTGCTTTTGATACATATTCGTCAAGGTTTCTACCACCTCCATTGTCGTGGTGCACTTGGAGATGTTGAAGGCAACATTCTTAGCCAAGATGGGTCTAATAAGGCTAATAGTTTTTCTGTCGAGAAGCTTTCAATCTGCATCACTCATATCTGCCGATCTTGTGTCCAACATCGGAACATGAAGGTTCTTTGCATAGAGGTAGTCCTCTATTTGCATTTTCCAATATGCAAAATCGTTCCCTTCAAACTTATCGACTCTGTGCTTTATTTCATCCGCCATTTCAAGCACAACTACTGCTCTGGAAGGTCTGGATACACATCGATAGAGAATTTACAAACCCTAACCAGGAGAACCACCGATCTGAAAACCCCAAAAAAACAGAAAAACCGGCGAAACTGACAGAACAAGAGTAATTGCAGGTCTGGAAAAAAAACGCAAACAAGACTGGATGACCGATTGGAAGACCAAGAGTAGTCTCCTCACAGACTGGATGACCAGGAAACACGTCGACAGGACCAGGAGAGAATTCAAACAGACCCACCTGCTAGATGATCAGCAGTATCCGCCGACTGGATCAAAAAAGGAAAAGAAAAAAAAACTTCGCTCTGAAAAAATCCTCGATCTGGACAGCCCTAGCCGATCAAGAAAACCTGCCAACTTTTGCTCTTCTTATAAGAGATGTAAATAAGTCGGAGAGATACTCGATCCCTTTTCATTCCCAAGGGGGGGGAGTAGCGCGTAATCTTTTGTGCTACCTCCGTCAAATCCCCCAATCTAATATCTGGACTGGATTGAGTGGGGACTGGAATATTCATTATTTTTCAGAAAGCGGAATCCAGGTGTTCCGCCAACGGAATTAAGAGAGACCTGAAATAAGAACAGTTAAAGAAAAGATGACTCCTAGTTTCATCTTCCAGATTACATAGCAAGCAAGCAGGAGGTACTTGTACTCTCCAACTTCTTAACTTTCTAAACGTGTTTAGGTGATCCCATTTCACCCTCCACGACAGAATAGAGAATTTTGTCAACATCTTCGACCAAATTCCCTCAGCTAACTCGTCTTTATGCTTTCTATCTCTAATACTTCCACTATTCCCCCCAACTTACTTATCGAAGTACCAGATCTCCACACAATCATACTATTGGCCCTACAATCCAAACATTTATCCATTAGGCTTCTTTCTGTAACAAAAGCTTTCCAAAAATGCGAGTCCACAGTAGGTCTGAGTTGTATATCATTAAGCGCCTTCCTTTTAATATACCTATCTTGGATCCATTTTACCAGAATAGAGTCACTCCTATCCCAGTACTTTGAAACTCTTTTAATATTGGGTGCAGTGGTGATAATGGGAAGGTCTCTAACCCCTAGACCCCCTTCCGCCTTGGGAAGGACCATTTGGGCCCACGGGATCCCTTTCCTTCCGTCCCATATAAATCTATAGGCTAACCTTCTCACCTTCTTAGCCACAGAGTCGGGGATAGCCATACCTTGCGCCCAATAAGTATACTTTCCAGCTATTATCCAGTTAACTAATTGTATTCTCCCTCCATAGGAAAGACATTTCCCACTCCATCTTGCTAAGAGCGCCTCTATAGACTGGATTAGCTTCCAGCACTGTCCAAATGACTTTTTCTTTCCCGTGATTAGTAACCCTAGATATGTTATAGGTAGACTTTTAACAGTATATCCTAAGATATTATGCAAAGATTGATTTTATGCACATACTTTTGAGAAAGTGGAGGAGCTCTTGCTCGCATTTACTTCCAATCCCGAGAACAATGAAAATTTCTCAAGCACCGTTTTAATTGCATTAAACCAATGAGTATCATATATATACAACTTAATACTACAATATCATATCACTAATTAGTATCGTATCGTATCATATCATATATATGATATGATGATATTAGTATCGTATCATATCATATATATGTTCATATCACTAATACTCCCCCCTCAAGTCTGATGATGTGAACAAATCAGCTTGTCCTTGAGATCTTTGAAGAGTTTGGGCTTCAATGCTTTAGTGAGAATATCTGCTTGTTGTAGAACATTCGGTATGTATTGCACAACAAGAGTTTTACCCTCCATTCTTTCTCGAACAAATCTGAAATCCATGGTTGCATGTTTGATTTTGGAGTGATAAACCGGATTGGCAACCAAATGAGTTGCGCCTAAGTGCACAAACAATGAAGGATCAGATTGGCTTGGTATAAAACCCATTAAACTCAGCACCATTTTTAGTCTGTGAAACCACATCCTTGAAGATTGTTTGAGACCATAGATAGCTTTCTTCAATAGGCAGACGTGATTTGGACATGATTCATTCATAAAGCCTTTAGATTGACGCATTAAAATTCTCTCTTCCAATTGACCATGTAAAAATGCATTACCTATGTCAATTTGATTAAGTTTCCAACCTCTTGAGACTGCAATAGTTAATACTGCACAAATAGATACATATTTTACAGCTGGACTGAATGTCTCATTGTAATCTCTGCCTTCAATCTGATTACTCCCATTTGCCACTAGCCTTCCCTTCAATCTGTCCACACTGCCATCTGATTTTTCTTTGACTTTAAACAGCCATATAGAATTAATCACATTATCTATTGGCATCCTTAGTACCAACTCCCATGTGCCATTATTAACGAACGCATCATATTCTTTCTTCATAGCTGATTTCCATCCTTCATTCTCCAAAGCTTGCTTGACTGAAGATGGAACTGAAATTTCAAAAGCTGATATAGACAGTGCATACCTAGGATTAGACTTCTTAATCCCTACAACTCCTCTAGTGAAGGGGTGCCTCTCATAGTCAGTTAATTTTACTGATTTTGAAATTGAGAACTCATCTCTAGAGCTTGAATCTGAAGAAATTAGAGATATGATACATATAATTAGCCATCTTTGGATCAAATCCAACAGCTCATGTCCTCGCAAGATGACGATGAATTGCGTGCGCCAAGCGAAGTAGTTTGAGCGGTCCAACGTCACAGTCTTCAGATGCTTGATGAAAACTATCTTGGAAGCATCTGAATTTGCGACTCCATTTCTATCAACAATGCCGTCCTCCATTGCAGCAGAATTCAAGAAAATGAAGGACTGTTGAGGAAAAAATCCAGGATCGAGAAAGCTCTCTTTCTAACAAACTGATACCATATAAGAGATATAAATAAGTGGGAGAGATACTCGATCCCTTTTCATTCCCAATGAGGATCATATATATACAACTTAATAATACAAGTGGTATCAGAGCAAAAGTTAATATCATATCACTGATTAGTATCATATCATATGTATGTATGATATCATATCATATCATACATATAGATATCATGCATATATATCATATCATACATATATATGTATGATATGATATTAGTATCGTATCGTATCATATATATGTAATTATGTATCATATCACTAATACTTCTCTTTTCGATTTTAATCCAACCTCTAGCTGAAAACCTCAAAAAAAATCGTGAACAGTAACTCCGTCGATGAACTGTGTTCCGATGGAATGAACAGTGTTCGTGTTTTGATTCCAGCACCTTCTTGGACCTCAAAAAAGGCTCTGATGCCAATTGATAGGATCGATGCTTAAATCGAACTGAAAAAACCGAGTAAAAAACAAGAACAAAACAGTTTTACGTGGTTCGGCAATGTGCCTACGTCCACGGGATGTCTTTTTTTTTCTCTCTTAAAGAGTACAAGTAATTACAAGATACTTATATCGGAGATTAGGGTTTTTGTTTTGTGTTTGCAACCCTAATACCCATCAAGGTTCCAGATGCGCCTATGCACGATGCGCCACCACCTGGAGCACATGAGCATATGCGTGCAGATGCGCGAGTGGCATTTTCGTAAATATATATAAAACTAAAGGAAATTCGTGTATTTTTTATATATCTAAACAATATCAAATAAATTTTTTAGTTAAAAATATATTGAACAGAAAAATTATTATAATACATATATTTATTCATTATTATAACACCCTATAATTCATTGTAACAGCAAAGTTTAAAAACCGGTTAACCGATAGGAATATTTTCGTAATAATATAGCTCTTTAAATGGCTAGAGTTTCTTTAAACTTATAAAAGAGAGGCTTTTATAAAAAGAAAAGAATAAATAACCCAAGAGGCTTTTAAAAAATAATAACGTAATGGGCTGGGCCTTCTTTAATACATCTATAACATCAAAAATACTATATATAATGATTTATTTAACTACACTTTTTTAGTCCCACATCGATAGAATTCAAAAAATACAAAGAAGGTTGGTCTATAAATAAAGATTTATTTTGTCTAAAACAAATATGAAGTCTAAAGAGTGGGAGGAGCTTATATTAAAAATAATATAGCTCTTTTCATGGATCAATGCATAAAAATTTATAAGGTCATAAAATATTTTTTTTTTTGCCTTTTTTTTAAATAAAAACAAAACCCTGTTTTAAGTTATTTAAATAACTTAAAACATGCATGGATCCAGGTCGGTAAATCAGGAAGGGGTGGACTGGCCTTGGTATTGCATTATTCAGATCCAATCAGAACAGTAGTTGTCCCTGAAGAAGTGGAAGAATTACAGAATGAATTTCCAGAAATCACTCAGGAAGGTCAAATCTCAGCTTTACCTCCTATCAAGAGAGTGGAACACCAAATAGATCTGATTCCAAGGTCATCATTGCAAAACCTTCTTCATTACAGAATGAGCCCAAGAGATGCAGAAATATTACAAAAACAGGTAGATGAATTGTTACAGGCAGGACTCATCAGAATGAGCAAAAATCCATGTGCTGTGCCAGCAATATTGGTCCCAAAAAAATGGAGAATTTAGAATGTATCACCAAGAATTGATGACCTATTGAATGATCTTTCTGGCGAAACTGTTTTCTCAAAGCTGAACCTTAAAAGTGGTTATCACTAGATTAAAATAAAGGCTGGTGGTGAATTAAAGACTGCTTTTAGGACCAAACATGATCTTTTTGAATGGTTAGTCATACCTTTTGGGCTAATCCAATACCCCCAAGCACATTCATGAGACTAATGACCTAAGTTTTACAACTATTTTTTTGGGTATGTGTAGTGGTATATTTTAATGATATACTCATTTATAGCAAGGATCAGCCAAGTAAGCCACTTGAAACACTTAAAGGAAGTGCTAGAAGCCCTGCAAACTGAAAAGTTAAAGTTGAACAACAAAAAAATGTCTTACTAGTAAATCAAGTATTATTCTTGGGATTCTTAGTGGGAAATGAAGGTGTAAAAATGGACCCTGAGAAGACAACAGCTCTGGACAACTGACATACACCGACTTCTATAACTTTATGGAGTTGGCATATTTCTATAGAAAATTTATAAGAAACTTTGGGACCATAACAGATTGTTTAAAAAAAGAAATTTCAATTGGACAAGTGAGGCTCAAAAAAGTTTTGAGAGCCTAAAGGAAATTCTGAAAACAGAACCAGTGCTAGCATTGCCTGATTTTGAATTAATTTTTGAAAGTGAGTGTGATGCATGTATCACTGGGTGATGCGGCCTATATCTAAGATCAGATCACTGAGGGGATGGAGAAAAGAAAAACTCCTTCTCAGATGGGATGTGAAAAAGATCTTGGAATCCACCAAGAGAATAATAAGAAAAGGAGAAGAATAGTGAAAGCAATAGTGAAAGTAGAAGAACAAGAGAGAATAGAGACAAAAAAGGGAATAATACCTGAATACAATAGTCGATAATGATTCTTCTCTTGGGCCCATTGTATTTATACTCATATCATTGGTAAATGGGCAATCCAATGATGTGAGTCAAACTCCATTAATAAGAATGAGAATTGACTTGACCAAGGTCAAGCCAATTATGGGGTAGGGATTGTTCAATAGGATTCCGTGAGGGGTAGTGTCTGTATTTTAGGTGAACTCTTATCTTTACTCGGCTAGTGATCTTGGCCAATTAGTTGAGTAACTACTAACTTGTGCTAAGCTAGTGAAGCTTGTCTAGGCTAGGCTAGTGCCTAGTGTCCCTTGTCAACTAGGCTAGGCTAGTGTAACTTGACTAGACTAGTGTCTACTAGTTGAGGGTCTTTCTACTCGACTAGTGTTGCTTTGCTACCAAGGTTTAAAAACCGGTTAACCGGTAACCGGTTCTGGCTTACCGGTTCTGGCTTACCGGTTCTGGCTTACCGGTTCTGGCTTACCGGGTATTTTCGTAATTTTTTTTAAAACAGAAATTATGTTATATACTTATATATCTATTCCATGTTTATATCCATGTGTTATATCCCTGTTATATCAAATGTGGAGGAAAAGAAGAAGAAAAAATTCAGATGGTGGAGAATCAAAGAAATGTGAAGGAGAAGAAGAAGAAGAAGGAAAAAAATTCTAATGGTGGAGAGTCAAAGAAATATGGAGGAAATGTGGAGGAGAAGAACTGAAAAAGAAAAGAAAGTGGAGAGGACTTATAAAACGGCTAGGGTTTCAAAGACTTATAAGAAGAGGCTTATAAGATTTAAACTTATTACAATAAAGCCTTCAAATGAGGCTTTATTAAATGAAACGTAATGGACTTTATTAAATAAAACCTTTAAAATAAACATTTAATCAATGGCCTTTATTAAAAACGGGACGGGTAACCGGGTCGGGTACGGGTCAGGCCCGACCCATCGACCCATTTACCCGTCCCAACTAACCGGTCACCGGTTAGTAGTATTTTACCGGTCAGCCGGTTAACCGCCGGTTTTTAAACCTTGTTTGCTACTAGTCTAGTAAGCTTCTAATCGACTAGTATGGCTTACGACTAGTATAGTATAGTTAGACGGGTCTTTTGAGTTGTTAGTTTATCAAGATTGGGTGGTCTTCGCACTAGCCGATCCTGTACTCCTGTGTTCACAGAAAGACTTCCTCAGGACTCTTTTCAACGAGATGGTTATTTCTAGACTTGTCAGGTCCTTTGATAGCCTTGACTAAACCCGGTGAAGGATTCTCGTAATCCTCTTGGGAACTGGTCGGATGCTTCCATGTAATTTGGTTAAGTTTACTTTGGGACCTAACTTATTCATTTATAACATCTGTCGTATTGAGTTTAATTGATGGAAGCGGGTTCTAATCAGAATTCGGTAATATCAGTACCCCTTCTAAATCCTACAAATAGGATCAGGGGTCCCTCATTTGGAGGGTCCACATTCTGACAAGAATCGTCAGAACAGAGGAAAAAATTGGGAATAGCGCGATAAACTTGAAGTCGTCAACCCCTCATCTCAGTCGTCGAGTACTGTTGGGAATCTACCTCAACAGCTTATAGAACCCAGTTCCAAGGTTCCGGATGCGCCTCTGTGCGATGCGCCACCACCTGGAGCACTTGAGCATATGTGTGCATATGCGCGCAGATGCGCAAGTGGCATTTTCGTAAATATATATAAAACTAAAGGAAATTCATATATTTTTTTATATATCTAAATCATAGTTTTTCATGCGACGCCTAGGCGTCGCCTAGGCGTCGCATAGGCGGTCATGCGGTCCAGCACATGTAGGCGTTTGCCTTCATGCGCTGGAGCGGGTTAGGCGGGTCCGGGTCGGATCTGACCCGGACCCGCCTAACCCAATAGGTCTGTTATACACAATAGTGTTAATATTTGGACTGTTATACCCTTCACTTAAATTCTTTGATCCTTCCAAAGATCCATTCAGACTTCTCAATGCCTCTATTTGTGTTCTATTCACATTGGTTAAATATCCCTGGCCCACCTTGTTTGAAAGAGTTGCACTTTCCAAGCTACCTGTTTGACTTCCCAAGGTAGCATTTGAATTTGCTTGACTTGAATCTAGCCCTCTTCTTGGACTAATTAATTGTTGCAAGTTACCGTTGAGCCCTTCCAATGCCCCTCCTTGTGGGCTGTTCACACTCTCTGAGTCATCTTGGCCCACCAATATTAAATGTTTGGCTCCAACCAAGGTAGATGGTTGTTTTTCCAAGTGCCTTTGTTGGGTTCCCAAGCTGTCTTTCCACGTCCTTTCTCCACTTCCCAAGTCATCCTGGCCCACATAATTAAGAATTGAAATTATATTTTTTTAAAATTACCCATATTTTTTAGCAAATGTATATAAGTTCAGGGTAAATTTGCAAAATTTACCCTATTTTCAGGCGACCGCCTAGGCGTCGCCTGAAACGCCTAGGCGACCATGCGGTCATGGCCATCGCATGACCGCATGGTCGCCTAAAAAACCTTGATCTAAATTATATCAATTAAATTTTTTAGTTAAAAATATATTGGATAGAAAAATTATTATAATACATATATTTATTAATTATTATAACACCCTATAATTCATTGTAACAGCAAAGTTTAAAAACCGGTTAACCGGTAGGGGTATTTTCGTAATAATATAGTTCTTTAAACTGCTAGGGTATTTTTAAACTTATAAAAGAGAGGCTTTTATAAAAAGAAAATGATAAATAACCAAAGAAGCTTTTAAAAAAAAATAACGTAATGGGCTGGGCCTTCTTTATTACATCTATAACATCAAAAATGTTTTATAATAATAATTTATTTAACTACACTATTTTAGTCCCACATCGATAGAATTCAAAAAACCCAAAGAAGGTTGGCTTATAAATAAAGATTCATTTTGTCTAAAACAAATATAAAGTTTTAAGAGTGGGAGGAGCTTATATTAAAAATAATATAGCTCTTTTCATGGACCAATGTATAAATTTTTTTTTTTTGAAGCAATTAAATTTCATTAGAATAAGGCTAATGCCAAGTTTACAAAAATAGAGAATAGAAATAAAATAGAAGTAAAAAGAAATGAGCAAAAAACTCATTGACTCTCTCTCATTAGCTATGTAGTCTAGTTATACAGCAACTAGATACGCTGCCTCAGGAGGTTGGTCTCCCATACTTCTATCATAGATGTCTCCAAAGGGTGACAACAGCTCTTCTTGTAATACACTGAATCAAAGGAGAGACTGATGTCTTTAATGACCTCCTAAAGGAATACCTCAGGAGGCTTACTAATGTGTTGTCTATACCTTTTATTTCTCTCCATCCATATATGATACGACAAACACCCAATAGCATTCCGTATTAACCCCCAAGGGGGGGGAGTAGCGCGTAATCTTTTGTGCTACCTCCGTCAAATCCCCCAATCTAATATCTGGACTGGATTGGGTGGGAACTGGAATATTCATTATTTTCCAGAAAGCGAAATCCAGGTGTTCCGCCAACGGAATTAGGAGAGATCTGGAATAAAAACAGTTAAAGAAAAGATGACTCCTAGTTTCATCTTCCAGATTACATAGCAAGCAAGCAGGAGGTACTTGTACTCTCCAACTTCTTAACTTTCTAACGTGTTTAGGTGATCCCATTTCACCCTCCACGACAGAATAGAGAATTTTGTCAACATCTTCGACCAAATTCCCTCAGCTAATATATCTTTATGCTTTCTATCTCTAATACTTTCCACTATTCCCCCCAACTTACTTATCGGAGCACCAGATCTCCACACAGTCATACTATTGGCTCTACAATCCAAACATTTATCCACTAGGTTTCTTTCTGAAACAAAAGCTTTCCAAAAATGCGAGTCCACAGTAGGCCTGATTTGTATATCATTAAGCGCCTTCTTTTTAATATACCTATCTTGGATCCATTTTACCAGAATAGAGTCACTCCTATCCCAGTACTTTGAAACTCTTTTAATATTGGTTGCAGTGGTGATAATGGGAAGGTCTCTAACCCCTAGACCCCCTTCCGCCTTGGGAAGGACCATTTGGGCCCACGGGATCCCTTTCCTTCCGTCCCATATAAATCTATAAGCTAACCTTCTCACCTTTTTAACCACAGAGTCAGGGATAGCCATACCTTGCGTCCAATAAGTATACTTTCCAGCTATTATCTAGTTAACTAGTTGTATCCAGTTTACCTTCCTTATCCTTGTAGCAAGACTAAAGAACTTAGTATTTGAATCTCTTAATCTAAGTCAGTTGACCTTGCTCCTCTGTTTGTGGTTAGCCTCCTCATATTTGAGTTTATTGACTAACTCCTCCTACTTCTGTGACATGTATAAATATATTTTAAGAACTTATAAAATTTTATGACATGTCTTATATATATGTAGCAGAGATGCAAGTTAAAAATTTAACTTAAATTTTTAAAATAATAGATTTTGGATGAAAACAACAAAGGTGCATCTTACCAGAGACACGACAATCATAAGTTGCATCATCTTCATCAGCAACATATTCATTTACATCATGAGACCATTTGTATACCTAAATATAGATTAAATTATACTGAGACCACATACAAAAAATACAAAATTACATTTTTTTGCAAGAAGTAAAATTAATAGAAATGAACATAGTTTTTCAAGCGATCATGCGCTAGGCGGGTTAGGCGGATCCGGTTGGATCCACCTAACCCATATACCCATTAAATAATATAAAAATGAGGAGCTAGGGTTTTAAAACCCTATTTCCTCATTTTTCTACCATTTTCTTCTTTTTTCTTCTCCTTTCTCCCAAATTTCCAGTCACCCTCCCACCTCCTTTTCAGGCCATTTCCTCCACCTCCGGCGACCGACTAGAACAGGCGGCATCCACCTCCGGCGAACGTCCAAGGCGATTCCAGCGAGCTTCGACCAGCTCCGGCGAACTCATTTATGCGACGCCTAGGCGACCTAGGCATTCATGCGATACGCCTACTCGCATGTAAAACCTTGGAAATGAATGACAAAATTATATTTAAAATTTACAGAAAAGGTGCAAAAATAATGACAAAAACTCTATTCAATGATTGTTTCATTTTTACATGAAAATACAATAGGAAAAGAAGATTGCACTAGCACATTTTTTATTAGAGCTAAGTTTTCACTAGAAAAGAAGAGGGTATTGTCCACTTTAAAATTAATAATAGCTAGAGTTCTCAGTCTTTTTTTTATAAAGGCAAATTCTCATTAGTAATGAAGTGGACCTTGCCTAGTATAGACTATAGAATAATTAAAAATTAAAAATATATATAAAAACAAAGGCATCACGTTCTCAACAGTCTACTATCACTAGTCGGGTAATAAAAACCTCTAGGCTTGATCCTTCAATGAAGCAACAACTTATGCTTCTAACATATCATTTGCTCAAAACTTGAGCTTGGAAATTTCCAACGGCTATAGCCAGCTCATATTAAAATAGATGTAGATATATTCTACATCTTAAAATATAACAAGTTAACAACTAATTCTCTCATTCTCCTTAATTTAAAACTATATTTTATTGATTTATACTAATTTAATATGATTTTTACTGATTTTAAAAAATTAAAATAAATTCCCTGAATGTGTACGGCCGCATAGTGGCTGCATAGTCCGCAACTCCGCATAGCTTTTCTTAAAAACGTTGATTCTAATCTGATCTTCTCTATTTACTAATGGATTCTAGTAAAATATTGGTGCATTCCAATAGATTCTTGGTTGTTGATCTCTGGATCCTGGGATTTCTCAATCTGAGTTTAAACACTGAACTGATTTCACTGTTTCATTAGTTTTTGCTCCATTATGTGGAGTGTGAATTTCACTGGAATTGTCTATCAGCGTAGAGCTGAAGTGCCACTACAGACGTATCACAGGAGCGGCAGAAATCCTGTGGATGATCCTCCATTGGATCGCCATCTACCTGAGGTGGAGAATCCTCCACTAAATAATTTCCAACACCAGCAGAATATTCCTCCACAAGTTAAAACTTACCAGAGGAGAGTTGGAGGTCCACTGGAGCAATTTGAAGATCTGTTAAATGAGGAAGCAGATGATCAAGAGGGACAATATGGACAGTTTGGACGCACCTATCAGAGGAGAGCCAGATACCAAAGAAACAGGAGGGAATTCACAAATGAGAATGACTTTATTGGCCAAGCTTCAAGGAACCAAAATCATAGGTATGGCCAATATAAATTAAAAATGGATTTGCCTACTTTTAATGGTTCTTTTCACATTGAGGATTTTTTGGAGTGGATTTCTGAAGTTGAAAATTTTTTTGAATTTTGATTATATGAAAATTGAGGACAACCAACAAGTGAAACTAGTGGTTGTCAGATTTAAGGGAGTAGCCTCTGCTTGGTGGGAGCAGACTGTTATTAACAGAAGAAGAGCTCACCAAAGACCAGTCCAAACATGGGATAAACTAAAAAGGCTAATGAAGCAAAGGTTTCTATCAAAAACCGGTGCTATTTACTCAATACCACCAATGCACTCAAGGAACCCATTCTGTGGCAAAATATGCAAAAGAATTTCACAGATTGTCATCAAGAAACAATCTGAATGAAACAGAGGAACTAGTAATTGCAAGATTCGTGCAGTCCTAAATAGTAAGGCAGACCGTTATTGGCTTGACCCGGGTAAAGCCAATTCTTATTCTAATTAAAGGGACTTGACTCACCATTGGATTGCCCATTTATCAATGGTGTGAGTATAAAAGAAATGGACCCTAGAGAAGGAGGGATTATTGAACGTATTATTGAATTGAGGTATTATTCTCATCCCTTGTCTTACTCTCTTTATTTCCACTTTCACTATTGCTTTTCTTTCCAACTGCTACTATTGTTCTTTTCTCTTGGTGGATTCCAAATTCTTGCCATTACCAGATCTGAGAAGAAGCTCTACTCTTCTTCTATTCCCCTACATTGATCCAATCTTTGGAGATTGGCTGCATCAGGTGGTATCAGAGCTGAGGTTTGTGGAGTTTTTTTTTCGAGCAGCCATGGCAGAGAACAACAACAACCACAATTCGCGGCAAGAGTGGGAAGCAACAAATAAAGCGATCGCGGATCTAACTGCAGCAATGTGAGATAGATTCGGCGACATGAGAAGAATGATTACTGCGCGTGTGGATCCTTCGGATCCTCATGATCTGAGACAACCGCCGGCAGGAGGTGGCTTAGAGTCTGGAATCGTTACCGGTCGTGTTTCTGGTGCGGTCTATCAGAGGAGACCTCCGGAAGTGCCTGTCCAAGCATATCAGAGGCGAGGTCGCAATCCAGTGGAGGACATTCCTCTCCCATGACGTTCACCGAACGGCGATCACCGGATGTACCAGCGCCGGCAGACCGATCCTCCGATTATCACTTACCAAAGGAGGGTTGAGGGAACCATGATAGTTTTAAAAGCGGTAAAGCGCTCCCATTTTCCAGGGAGCGCTTTTTCAGATTTGAGCGCTTTAGCGCGCTTAAAGCAAAAAAAGCGCCAGTGGCATTTTCGTAAATATATGCAATTTTTTCGAAAATTGCATATATACCCCTGTATATAATTTTTTTACAAAATCTGCAAATATTTGCAATATTGAAAATCCTATAAATATTTTCAAATGAAAATAACATTTCTTATTATTTTAGTACACATTTACAGTAAACGTGTAGTAAAATAACATTTCCACCTTGCTGAAACGTTATTTTACTACATTAATAAAATAACACGTGTAATAAAATAACATTTACACTTGCTGAAATGTTATTTTACAGTTTTTACTACATTAATAAAATAACACGTGTAATAAAATAACATTTACACTTGCTGAAATGTTATTTTACAGTTTTTACTACATTAAAAAAATAACACGTGTAAACTTGCTGAAATGTTATTTTACTACATTAATAAAATAACACATGTAATAAAATAACATTATTTCTTATCGTTTTCTATTTTTAGGCTATTTTTTATTATTTTTTCGGGTAAAATACGACGACCCGACCCACTAACCCACTAGAAAAAAAGCGCTCATGAATAAGCGCTTTTCCGCTTAAAGCTGTTAAAGCGTCACTTTAAAAACTATGATCCATACACTGTTTCATGGATACAAAGTGAGGATACAACTTCTGTAGATAAGTGTTGCAAAGTACCATTGTCTATTGGTAGGAGGTACAAGGGATATGTCCTATGTGATGTAGTAAAAATGGATGCTACACATGTACTGTTAGGAAGGCCTTGGCAGTATGATTCATTTGCTAACCACAATGGAATGACAAACCAGTATATTATTAAAGTTGATACTTGAAAGTGGCTCTATTACCTCTCCCTGCTGAAAAGATAGCCCTGTCAATCGAACGAATTTGGTCCGAATACCCCTGTATCCGAATTCAAATTCGTTTAGTATCCGGATAATCCGAATTCGTCCGATTAGTATTCGAATTTCAAAATCCGTATCCGAATTCGAATTCGACTAAAATATCCGAATTCGGATATCCGTATTCGATTCGAATAACATTTATATAAAAAACCCAAAAATAATAAAAAAAAAAATTGTTAAAAAAACCCTGTAATATTTTTTGTTAAAAAAACCCTGAAATTAATTATCCCAAATTAAATCAATCATCAGAAATACTAATTCATCGGTTTACTTTACATACGTTTCTTTTCCTGGAGTAGATGTCTTCCGCCGTTTCCACACGACGGGAAATCAATCAAATCATCATCGGCGGAAACCGCGGACATGGTGACGAAGAACAGTAGCGCAAGCTGCAGAAAACGAGTTGCTGTACAGCAGTACATCTCTGAAATATTCCGATTTTTTTCTTCTTCTAACTTTCGATCCCTGAAACAATTTTGGGTGTATTCCTTTTAATCTTAGTCGGAAACTACCAAAACGTTCGATTGATTTCCACGAGTTTTTTCTCTCCATTCGATGGAGACAACTCACCAACCGCACTACAAGTGACTAGAAGGAGGAATGAGAAGAAATCGCCAAAACCTAGCTAACTCTTAAGAAAAGGAGAATAAGAAATAAGAATGATTTTTTAAGGATTTAGGGATTAGGTTTAGAGATTTGATATTTTTATTATTTGATAAGAAATAAGAAGGGTTTATTGCTAATATGGTCTAAGATATTTAATATTTATTAGAGAAGGTTAAAATTATAAAACATATAGATTACATTACAATATTATATTAGAGAAGGTTAAAATTATAAAATTATTATATATTTAATATTTATTCGAATTCAGATAATTATCGAATTCGATTAGAGGTATCCGAATTCGAATTCGTTTAACGTCGGATAGTATTTTAAGTATCCGAATTCGTATCCGTGAATACGGATTTCGAATATCCATTGACAGGCTTACGAAAAGAGTGTGAGGTCTGAAAAAACAAACTTAATGGTAACTTCAAAAAAAGAATTCAGTAATTTGTTAAGTCATAATTGTCAATGACTAACTCTATATGTAAAGGGAAAAAATGAAGTGAAGGATTCAAGCATCCCTAAATGTATTTTCAGAACACTTTCTTCAATTTCCAGAAGCAACGGGAGATCACATGATTGATTTAATTCCAGGGGCCTCACTGCCCAACCTGCAACATTACAGATTGAGTCCATCTGAAACAGAAATTTTGCAGTCTCGAGTAGAGCATTTACTGAAAGATGGGTTGATTAGACCAAGCTTTTTCATGCGGCCATGCGGTCCAGCGCATGTAGGTGTTTACCTCCATGCGGTCCAGCGCATGTAGGCGTTTGCCTTCATGCGCTGGACGGGTTAGGTTGGATCCGCCTAACCCATTTACCACCCTAAAATAATAAAATAAGATATAAATACATGATTCCCGATTTTCCAGAAGTCCCTTCCCTTTCCAGGAGCAAGCGTCGACCAGAGACCAGATCCATAGATCCAGATCCATTTGCCATCACGATGCCTTCTTTGTCACAATCAGAAAACCCTAGCTCCGCCCCCTTCTCGTTCTTCTTTCAGCGAAGTAAATCAGGTTAGAAATACCCTAAGTTTTATAATAAATCAGGTATTTTATAATAAATATCTTCCCACCTGATTTATATATTATATAATAAATTTATTAAAAATATTATTAAATATTATATATATATTATATATATATTTTATAAACTTAGGGTATTTTATAAATCAGGTATTTCTAACCTGATTTTCCCACCTGATTAGGGTATTATATATATATTTTCCCACCTGATTTTATGCGACGCCTAGGCGCCCCTAGGCGGTCATGCGACCAGGGCCATCGCATGACAGCATGGACGCATGAAAAAGCTTGGATTAGACATTCTGTGAGTCCTTGTGTTGTGCCTGCCAAGGTTCGGGATGCACCTCTGCACGTTGCGCCACCACCTGGAGCATTTGAGATTTTGCGAGCTTTTGCGTGCAAAAGCGCACCTTTGCGTCAGTAGCATTTGCGAGCTTATTACTCTCTCTTACTCTTCTTACTCTATTACAATTCTTCCTTCTTAATTTCTTAATCGAGTCTTGGTGGATTCCAAGAACTTATAGCTAAAAAACAGTAAGGAGAAACTCTTCTTCCTTACAGATCTTGTTCTCTCACCATAGGTTACTTCACAACTTCAATGCTCAATAAATAAAACTAAATAATAATGAAGATGTCGAATATATATAGAAATGTGATGTAAAAAAGAATAATGCCAAGTGACCCAATTTACTTACTTGATGCTCTGTCATTTGTAGAAACGCTATTACATAATATAGTAAATCATCGAGTTCGCTTCCAATGACCTATTATAGAATATCCTTTAGATATGATAGGTGAATTTCATTTATATGTAATTAATAAGACAGTAGTTCATCAAAAAAAAAACAATAGTTCAAACATTAAAAAACATGATTGAGAATTATTACTGATGATTAGGGATGATAACCGAGCCTACGATTAGGTATTCGATTCGTTTAAATAAACGAGCATTATTTAAACGAGCATACTCTTGGATTTGGATTCGGTTCGTTTAATTAACCGAGCTGTCCGGATTCAGTTCGTTTAAAATTCATAATGTTTGGTTCGTTCGTTAAATGTTCGTTAAAATAAACGAACCGAACCGAATACCTTAAGTTCGGTTCGTTTAACATTTAATTATTTAAATATGCATTTTACCTTTTAAGTTATTCATTGTTCAAAAATAAAAAATAAACATGTTCAGAAAACATAATTAGTCCATAGTCTATTTTCTTTTGTTAATCCAATCCTTAGTCCATCTTTTCTTCTCGTTTATTGAGAACCGTGCATTGAAATTTATTTTCCAACATGTCATCTTCCTAAAAAAAGGATTGAAATTTATTAGTTCATAGTTTATTTTTCAGCATTGAAATTTATTTTCATAAGTCTATAATATAAATATAAAATAATAAAATATAATAAAAATGTTAAACGAACCGAACCGTTTATTTGGATTCGGTACATTTATTTAAACGAATCTATTTCAAGGTTTGAATTCGGTTCGTTTAATAACCGAGCCGAATCGAACCAGAACCAGAACCGAACAACCGAACTTTTTTTGCATCCCTACTGGCTACTGATGATGGTGAGATTTACCAAAGAAAATACTTAAGCTTTAAAGCATGGAAAATGAATGGAGGCATTTACCTGTGCCAATTTGGAGTTCTGAATAGCTGTTTGCAGTAGCTCTAACAACTAGAAAGAACAATAATAAGCAAAAAACAAACAAATGATATTCAAGACGAGAAAATATCAAAGTCTGATTATGAATGAGACAATGAGTAAGGCCCATATCTAACCAATTTAGTGTAACAGTATACTTACAACTTTGTGCATGTACAAAAAAATACAGCTTTAATAAATAAATGTTTTGATATATGTTGGCTTGTGGCAATAAGTTACCTGAACGGCAAACATCTCAATATTTTTATCAGAACCATCAGAATCACATGCCATGTACGGATCTTCATCACCTTGAACCGAAGAAAGTACATAGATATTTGAACAAGATGCAAATGTTTTCCAAAAAGAAGCAACAACAACTGCATAAAAGCAAGTAAGTCACTAATCAAAGAATAGGAAAAATATTAATATATGCATGCTTGCCTACAAACTCTGTTTCTGCTTTAGTTGGAAAACTCTGAATAAGCTGCATTAAACACTTCAAAACCTGAAAATAAGTGCAAGAGACAAAACATCAAAAATTTATGATTTGTATCTGCATGAGTGAAACATATATTAAAAAAACCAACCACCATCTTGATGTCCCAACCATCGGGCTTTTTAGGATGCAATGGTGTTTCCAATATGAGGAGAAATTGAGGAGTCCATGATCTAAGCAATGATGTCATTATTTCATCGGTTTCAACCTGAATAAGTAAATTTGCTCAGTTGTATGGGGACAAGAGATAAGGGCAGTTAACCCAAATATCAAAAAAAAAATTGAAGCAGCAAATATCAACCTTTGGAGATATCTATGACGAAAGTATAGGAGACCAACCTCCTGAGGCAGCGTGTATAGTTACTGTATAACTAGACTACATAGCTAATGGGAGAGTGTCAATGGGCTTTTGTTCATTTCTTGTATTTCTATTTTATTTTTATACTCTTTTCCTTTGTAAATTAGGCATTGCCCTTATTTTTAAATAAAAAATTTAATTGCTTCAAAAAAAATTTGATGGTGTGGTAAACCACTCTATCACCCCCACCGTATTTTATTTTCTTGTCCACTTATAATTTCATTTCAAGGTACTATCCTTCATTATTATTAATGAGAAATATTTAATTTTTGCAAAAAAAATTACAGGAAAATCTAAGAATAGGTGAAACAGTGAAACGCAGCTTTTATGGCTTCTTAATTGCTTAAAACAAGTTTTTTAATGCACGAATGTGCTGTGCTCCAGGACCTAACACACTGCAGTTTTAGCACACCTCAGGTGCCAGAGGTATTTTGATAAATACTTTAAAAATATAGAAATTCCATATATTTATATATTTAATTCAGATATCGTTAAATACTTAAATTTTATATATTTATAGTACGAATACAAAATACTTGATTTGGAGTAGATTAGGGAGAGATTTAGGGAGGTTTTGAGTTTGGAGCCCTGAAATATTTATATTAAAACTTTTTTTTTGAAGCAATTAAATTTCATTAAAATAAGGCTAATGCCAAGTTTACAAAAAATAGAGTATAGAAATAGAAACAGAAGTAAAAAGAAATGAACAAAAAGCTCATTGACTCTCTCCCATTAGCTATGTAGTCTAGTTATATAGTAACTAGATACGCTGCCTCAGGAGATTGGTCTCCCATACTTCCATCATAGATGTCTCCAAAGGGTGACAACAGCTCTTCTTGTAATACACTGAATCAAAGGAGAGACTGATGTCTTTAATGACCTCCTTAAGGACTACCTCAGGAGGCCTACTAATGTGTTGTCTATACTTTTTATTTCTTTCTGTCCATATATGCCACGACAAGCACCCAATAGCATTCTATATTAGCCCCCAAAGGGGAGAGTGGCGCGTAATCTTTTGTGTTGCCTCCGTCAGATCCCCCAATCTAATATCTGAACTGGATTGGGTGGGAACTGGAATATTCATTATTTTCCAGGTGTTCCGCCAACGGAATATTAAAACATTTAAGTAAATTGGATCCGGGTCCATATCTGACTCGGATCCGATTAAGCCTTAAGGCCCAATACCTGGAGGCGCCTTTGTTAATATTCATACTAGTAAAAAAACCTATTTCCCGATCGCATCTGATCAGTGAACAAAGATCAATGACGCACAAACAGACACACAAAAAAAACAAGACAGGGATTTACGTGGTTCCACCTCTCTACAAGTGTACAACCACGGGTGGTGCTCTCTATAGTAATAATAAGAAAAAAATATTTAATGATTACAATGAGAATTAGGTCATAAATATATAGTTAGGTTATTTTAGTGTACTCCCAAGATAATCGTCCAAATGCTGAAAAGGCATCTAAACCCTCCATCCATGGTCATGTGGCTTAATAACATATGCACATGACCATTAAGGGTATAACTGTCAATTGACAATCTCCATCACAGCCTTTAGCACACTGGCGCAAAAGTGCGCCGCTTGAAAATAAACACAAAAAATAGAAATTGGGAATTTCATTCTATGAAAATGAGGTGAGATGCTTCGTGGAAAAAAATTCAAAATCCCCATTGTACGACCCTTACCTTATTTTACATTTATAAACCCAACATCTAACTCTAACTAATCATTTAAAAACTCATCTACCCCACATATTAACATATAAATATCTTTCTCTCAACCTTGGATTATTTAGATTTTGCATTATTTTCCCATATTTAAATTCAATAAAATAATGAAAAATATTTATTTAGTTAGTTAATTAAATAACAGAGACCTTAAGGATAATCAGACACTCCAGTCATTTTTACTTCAAATCATTGTTTAGGACATATATAGTATTAGTGATATGATACCTTCAAATCATTGTTTAGGACATATATAGTATTAGTGATATGAAACATATCACTAATACTATATATGTCCTAAACAATGATTTAAAGTAAAAATAATATAGCTCTTTAAATGGCTAGGGTTTCTTTAAACTTATAAAAGAGAGGCTTTTATAAAAAGAAAGTACCCCTAAATGGTTAACCGGTTTTTAAACCTTGGTGTTACAATGAATTATAAGGTGTTATAATAATTAATAAATATATGTATTATAATAATTTTTCTATCCAATATATTTTTAACTAAAAAATTTAATTGATATAATTTAGATATATAAAAAAATATATGAATTTCCTTTAGTTTTATATATATTTACGAAAATGCCATTGGCGCATCTGTGCACATATGCACGCATATGCTCAAATGCTCCAGGTGGCGGCGCATCGCGCAGAGGCGCATCTAGAACCTTGATGATATGACACATATATATATGATATGATACGATACAATACTGATTAGTAATATGATATAAATTATTGTAGTATTAAGTATAAATTATGAATATATATATGATACTCATTGTGAATGAAAAGGGATCGAGTATCTCTCCCACTTATTTACATCTCTTATACATATATATGACATGACATGACATGACTAATATATAGGTAATATACCTTGAATACAGCAGTCATAGATCCCAGGATGGAAATGCATGAATGGAATATAGAAATAGCTTTGACACGTAAACACTCGTCATAAAGCTGCGAAAATAAGTTCAAAACTTAGATAAAAATATTATTATTATTTACTTTTAAAAACCAATTAATCACAATAAGAGTTCAGAACTTTTTTGTGGTGAAATTAAAATTCCATTAATACGGAGAGGTCAACCCCAGAATTAGAATGGAATTTAACTATTTAAATAGTTAACCCAAAAAATATGGTAGAGAAATATCCCAAAGAGTAAATAACATCTGAAATATCAAATAATATATTCAAAAATCAAATTAAACAGAGAAAGGGATGTTTGTTTACTTCTTTTAAATTATGTTTGCAAAATAATACTAAAGAAAAGAAGAAATATTAATGTATGAATGTATCTATAAGTAATTAACAGATAATATTAAAAACGAAAAATTTACGTTGTAGGTTAATCAAAATTCAAAATTAAATTTACAAATGATATTAAAAAATAAGAAATATTAATAGTTAATTGAGACTGAGGACTGACTTTAGGAGATGACACGATGGCATGCAAATATGGAAAGAAAACAAACACTAATTTTGTCACCAACTTGTCATCCAAATCCTCAGCGATAATTGATAAACATTTAAGTCCTCCATGAACTGTAAAAAATAAAATAAATACACGCCTCAATCAGATACATTATATATCAATTCCAATAATAGAATAAAAAACTTAAAATTCCACAATAAAAATATGAGAAGCATACCCCCATTTACATTAGTTTGGTCACTGATCAACTTCAAGAGATGAGGCAACAATTCAGGCCACTCTTCTGGCCAATCGTAATTTACAATAAGTGTTACAACCATGGCAATCACAGTTCGAATTCTCTTAATTCGATCATCCATTGACAACATAAGAAGTTGGCGAATAGTAGCCTGTAATCCCAAAATGTGAATTATCAAGGTAAAACATAAGAACAAGAATCAAATCCTGAAAAGATAACCTAATCAAACATTCAAACAAACAATTAAAATAGGGAGAGAGAGAAAACTGGACCTTCTCTGTTGGTGAAGCCACAGGATGTATGAACCCATCATCGTCTACCTTCCAATGTTGTTTAACAAACTGCTTAAGCAACACTGCTGCTAGGTGCATAAGTTGTCAAGTTCAACAAAACCAACTAGAATTTTAAAATAAATCAAAATGAGATCTCTCTAATCTCTATTATCCAACTCATTCACTCAAAAAAGTAACTCCAAATCAAAAAATATCTAAGATTATAAGAGGTCATCAAAGACGTCAGTATCTCCTTCAAGCATTAATGCTTCAAGAAGAGTTGTTGTCACTCCTTGGAGACTAACACAATACAAATGTGGGAGACCAATAACGAATAACCTAATTTACATTAGGCAGTATGGCTGAGTAGAAAGTGTCAAGAATTGCCTAGAGTTCATATCCATATTTTTATTAACTTATTTTTCTCCACTATAATCAGGGAATTGCCCTTCATTTATAATTAATGAGAAACTTAATTGCTTAAAAAAATGATTAAATGAAGTGGCAAATACCAATCAATCATTAAGTCCTGAGAAATGCAATATTGAATTAGCAAAACTGTTGTAAAAAAATAACAGTAACAAAAATGATTGAACAATTACGAAAATACCGATCAATTACTATGCCCTAAAAAATCCGATAATGAAATGAAGTGGCACCATTTGAAACAAAGTGCCCTCTGTTATTACATGAAGGGGCACTCATTCCAATTAAGTATGTTAGGAACTTGATCCATGATCATCCAATGTGTCGAGTATAAATACTAAAGTGGACCGAGGGAGCAACAACATTTGACATATTCTCATGATCTCATTATACTATTCATGCCTACACAACCAAAATAAAAATGCAAATCAATACAATTACTAAAATACAAATTACAACTAACAGCACTACAACAACAGCTAACACAAACAAAAAAGAAATTTTAAAAAAAACGGCAATCAGCAATATCCAGTTATAAAAGGACAGCAAGAAGGATATCTGACGCAAGTCATTATTTATTTCCCTATTAGCCGCCACTCTCACCAACGCCGTCCCGAACCCTATCAACAACAAAAATAACGTAGAGAATTGTTTGAAACAGGAGAGAATTGTTTGAAAAAATCTGTAGAAAAAAACCACAGACCTGGTTGAAGAGCAGCTTGATGTAAGGAGGTTTCAGCAAAAGATCGTCTGTCCTTGTAAGGTTCCATTGATGCTTTGAGGCAATCGATCAGCCAGTGCTGATCTTGATCGATCGGGATGTCCATGGATCGGAACTCCAAAAAAAAACAAAAACCCTAGAAATTCGTCCGATGAGAATGGAGTATGGAGTGGAGGATGTGCAGACGAAGAATTAAAAGAATGAGAGATTTTAGTAGAGAAGGTTGTGTGGTGCCCACAAGTTCCATATTTAATATGATTAGATCGAAAAAAAAGCACCCGGCAAGAAACAGGGTTGTCCTAATTCTAGTGCACATCTATTGTACTAGGGACTAAGTAGCAATGAACATAAAGGTCAGGCTCGTTGAAAACATTCGAGTTCGTCTACATAAACGAGTCAAGCCCGAACTCTTTTTGAGCTGTTTAAATTTATGAATTACTTGTTCGGACTCGTCTCGTTTATTAAATGAAGAAGGTGAAGTAACGGGGCTCTTCTACCCAAAAGGAAATCAAGCTAAACACGCTCCAAAAAATTACCTAACATATCACTAGCCAAGTTTATAAAAAGGAAGCACATCCACTGACAGTGTGTGGGCTTACACACAGGTGCTCACACACTTCTCCTCAGGACCAAGTGTTGTGACTTTCTCTCTCTGATTTCCAACCCCCCTCCCTAGGGGTCCAGGGAGAGTATTTATACTGTGGTCAGTTTATTTAAAACATGAGGTTGCCTCGGCCCAGAGGCCCTTGGTCCTGTGTGGTCCATGGTCCGTGCAACGGGCAGTGGTACCAACAAGCACTATTCTCAAATCTCTCACAAGCTCAAGCTCTCTTGCTCTTAATTCTCGAAGGGCGAGCACGCCATGGGCAATCCCACAATACTCATAATTAAGGTTACCAACGTGTTTTGGGGATATCGGCGGTCGCAACCCCAACGTGGTTTGCAAGCTCGGAACTTCTCGTATGAGATACTGATCAGGCCAATTACAACCTGAAAACCAAAAGTGTATTTTCCAAAACACTGGGTAACCCCCTCTCTAAACATGAGTAGAAGGCACGGTGTTAATACGGATCACGATCCGTGAGTAGTAAAGACAGACACTTTGATATAAACACTAAACTATTGTTTTCTATTTTCAGATCCATTTATTAAAAAACGCAATGAGTCCTCTGAAAGCTTCAGCCCGAGCACTCCGAATTGAGGCTAGGTCCAAAAAGGTTGCATAGGTTACGGGCTTGCGGCTGAAGAAGAAGTGGTCGTCGAGACCATCGACATCCAAACCAGACAGTCGATTGCCAGTCCAACTCCATCTAAATGACTCTGAACCAGAGAGACAAGCATCCAAAATCCATCAACACTCACATGAGCTCCAGCAGCTACACGAGCAATATTCCAAGGATATGGACATGAAAATGCTGCGAAGAGAGATTCAGCACCTGACTTTAAGGGTGGACAGAGTTGAGTCTAGCAAAGGGCCTTCAACCACGTACATAGTTGCATTTGGACGTAGTTCAAGAAGTACATCCACGTCCTTCGAAGGGAAAAGAAGTGATGTCCCCCCCAAGGAAGGAGTGTCTTTCGTCCTCTCCCATCCCGCTTTGCTGCATATGAAGAAGACGAACCTCCATAACTTTATCTTCTTGAACCAAAAAAGTTGGTTCTTTTTGAACATCGACACACCCTTCTTTCCGAACCTCAACAGAAAGTTCATCCCAAACCTCAACAAATGTTTTATTCTGAACCTCAACACTTGGTTCTTTCTGAACCTCATCACACTACAAGGTCATTTTTTTTATAGTGTTGGTTCTTTTCGAGCCTCACCAGATTGTTCTTTATAAACCTCACCAAATGGTTCTTTTTGAACTTCTGGGGATGATTCTCTCTGAACCTTCATAATATGACATCTTTCACAACATCATTTTTTCGGACACACACAACAACATCAGTCGTAACACCCCTAACTTCCTTCACCTAATCAGTAAAACCCGGCTTTAAAATAACAACATTAGTATCCCTAAGATCGACAGTCTCAATCTTATCAATTGCTTCCACAATCTTAATCTTGTCAATAATCCTCAGCGAATCCATTCGGACATCATCATTACCACCTAAAACAATTAAGTTATCTTTAACATTATGTTCCTCAACGTCCTCATCAATAATATCTTCAACATCTCGAACGATAGAATCTTCAACCTCTGAAACCAGAGCATCCTAAACTTCTTGTACTTTAGTAGTCTCAACAATCTTAAATTGCACTACCAATCGTAGGAGCCCCATTTACAAAATTGGTGGTGAAATGTTGACCAATATTCATAAGAATCTATTTGTCAACATCCGGACCAATGTTTAGGGTTTTAAGCACTTTGAGCGTAAATTCTAGAGCAATATTTTGCACGATTTGCACGATCGATTTATCAACATTATTAGTGGTATGTCCAATAGAACAAAATAGAGAAAATTAAAAAAATCAGAAAGACAACCTTCATTTAATTGATTAATATAAATCTCTAAACCGCGAAGTGGACCAATACCGTCAACCTTGAAATTATCATTTAACGGAACATTAGTACTAACATTCACAGGAACATCGACTTTTGAGTTTCGACGTATCAATTTCTTCCACTACAAAAAAAAAGACATTGTACGACGGACTTATAGTGACGAATTTCCATCATCAATTGTTTCAATCCGCCATGGCAAGGTTTGGACAAGACGATGGATTTTTGTAGTTTCCGTTGGCGGTTTTTCAATAGTGGAAATCCGCCATGAAAGTTTTCGGAAATTCGGACGAAAAAAATCCGTCCAAATTTCGATTGGGCGAACTTTTCCGTCTTAGATGGCGGAACTTAACGTACCTTTCATGGAAGAAAAATCGACAGAAATCGCGCATGTTTGAAAATCACGATCGTGTTCTGAAACACGATGTCGCCAACTCGTCGATTTCTGCATCCTCGCCGAAGCCACTGATGCCGTTCCCTCGTTCCCGTCCGTCCGCGCCAGTTCGAGCAATTTGTGAAGGTATCCTCATCTCTTATTTATTTTTCATCTTCATATGTGAAGGTATATATTTTCATACCGATTTATGTTGTATTTGGCATATTGTACATAATCTTGTTTATAGTTGTTAATAGTTCATATGATTATTTTACTTAAAGTTCATACGGATTGTTTATAGATCATATATACAGCTTTTTTCCAGTGAGCTCAGCATAGGGTGAGCTCAAAAACGCTCACCCTATCTGAGTCTTGGATATTGTGCAAAGTTATTAGAACCCCTTTAATTATAATATATTTTAATGTTTTGGTTACCCCATATAATTGTTTAGTTTTTCTACTTACCTAGTATCTATCTTATATACATATCTTTAGCCACTCTACTTTTTCAGAAAATTGTACCTTATGTAACTGTACATGAATGGGTTTTTTTCCAAACATCTACTTCATTGATAGACATGTCTTTTCGTAAATCATGAGATCGTTATTTCTTTATACTTAATATCGAATTTCCAAAAGCCTTTTCGAGACAGTGTTATTCTCTTCAATCTGTTATTCCGTAAAATAACAAACTATTGTATCAATACAGTACATGTCGAATTACCATGGACTTCTTTATTCTGTTGTTCCGTAAACCAACAAACTATTTACCAAGACAATACATGTTGAATTACCTATTCACATTTCGAAATAGGAACTTCTTCATTCCGTTGTTTTACAAATGAACAAATCATCGTACCAACACAGAATATGTCGAAAATGAACATCATCTTTCTCAGAGACGACCCTTGCTTCTACCTCAGCAACATCTGCTTCATGACCGACATTTCCATCTACCTCAGGAACAACATCATTCACATCTTCTACTGCTTCACGAACATCAGTTACATGTTCTTGAGGAACAGCAACAACACCTACTTTCGGAACAACATCATCAACTTCTTCAGGAACAACAACAACACCTACTTTCGGAACATCGCTACCTTCTTCAGGAACAACAACAACACCTACTTTCGGAACAACATTGCTACCTTCTTCAGGAACAGCAACCGACAACTTCTTCCGGCACTACAACACCAACCTCTTCAGGAACAACCACAACACCTACTTTCGGAATAATAACACATTGTCAATTGAACATCCTCAAAAATATTACCCTCAAAAATATACACACACAAACAAATCGACATACACTATATCAAATCACTTCCTGCCAACAAACAAAAAACCCAAATCCAAAAATCCTTGGTGAGAAAAAACCCACTCAATTGTTGTAATAAATTATAACCCTCCCCCCTTTTAAAAAAGAAAAGAAAAAAGCAACTTTTACCGGCCGAATTCTGGTAGAAACTCCTAGATCCAAAATCAAGACAAACAACATCGCTCTAAAACATCTGAGAGACTGAGATCTAGAATCTATAGTAGAGTTGTAGCACCGAAGGAAAGAAAAAGAGTGACTGAGAAAGCTGATGAGAGTGATGGGGATAAAAACGTAGGAGCAATGGTTAAAAATATGGACTCACTGTTGCAGTTGGGAGACCGCGTCGGGAGAACGCGTTCGAATAAGACTTCGAAAGAGAAAATCGTCGGTGTGGGAGAGACTCGACTTTGGAGAAACGAAAACGGGGGAGACGTGAGTGTGGAGAGTGGTGGGAAAAACGAGAAATTTAGCTTTTTGTAAGTAAGGTGGTGGCAGTTATCAACTCACACTTTGTACAATTTGATATGATTATTACACGGACGGTGTACATTTATCCATCCAGATCGGATGGTTCAGATGCTTGAGCACTATTGATCTTTTGAGCTCATACGAATTTTATATTCATCATGTATAATATATATGATTTTATATTATATGATCTTTTGAGTTCATAACCTTGTTAGTTAATATATGATTTTATTTTTTCTATAACGGAGGAGTATCTCTCTACAGATGTAGAGTTGTCAACTTTCAGATGATATACCAAAGCCACATAATATATCATCGGATAAATTTAAGTGAAAATGTACAAAGTAAGATTCGAATTTTAGTCCGAACCCTGATATATGATTTATATTGTTTATAGTTCATAAACTATATTTAATCATTTTTGGCTCAAAATTTAATTAAGCTGTATGAGCCCGGCCCGTAATAATCAAATAAATAGGCTTGTTTATTTAGTGACTCCAGGCCCGACTCGACCAGATTCGTTTGACACAATTAACAATGTTTCATCGATTCATCCCAATCTTTAAGGAAGAGACCGACGTGGGGAGTAGATCCGGCCGGAGAGAGGAGTTAGATCAAAGAAAGGTTCTTCAAGTTTTGGTTCAATTCTGGATCAGTTTCTCCGAACGAAGATCAGACAAATCTCCACCGCTGCAATCAAGAAACTTCTAGAAGCCTCCTGTTCGTTGAAATCAGGTCGTCGGATATGACGCCTGCAAGGTATTTGATGAAATGCCAAGCCTGTTTGAGATTTTTTGGTGGCCGGAGTTTATCTTCTTCCTCCTCCGTCAATCCAAGGTTTAATGGTTTATTTCGAGTGGAGGTGGAGGAGGCACTGATGGATTACTTTCACTGTACACGGAGCTTGAACTACTTGGACGCCAGACATATAAGTAAGAATTCGCCTCATTTCGTCAAATTCCTTTTCAAAAACCTAGAAACTCGGATTCCTTCAAATCAGCACGGCAATGTTTGTAGCGAGGTCAAGAAGTTCCTACGGTACAATCCGATCAATGAGTTCAATCCGTTTCTGGAAAGCTCAGGGCTCAGTCCATTGGAGATTCAGCGTCTCCTCTCCACCTCCAGCCGTGCTCTGTGTTTTTTCCTCAGCGATGATGCCGGACTACTTGAAAACTACCACGTTCTGTGCAATTACGGGATCCCCCGCTTCAAAATCGGTAAAATATACAAGGAAGCACACGAGGTTTTCAAGATGGAACAAGGTGTTCTCAAGTCCAAACTGGAAGGGTTTGAAAATGAAATAGGTTTGGAAGTCTCGACCGTCATCAAGTTGGTATCGAGTTGCCCTAATATTCTTCTTCTATCCTCTACCGAAAATGAGCAATTCGTCCAAACTGTTGTGGCGTTGAAAGAATTTGGGTTCCAACAGAAATGGATCAGGTCGAATTTGTCAACTAAATATAAGTATCGATGGGACATGATGCTTCCATTACTGGAATTCTTCCTGCATCAGATGGATTGTCAAGAAGATGACCTCAGGACCATGATAAAAAAAAATCCTTGGTTTCTCTTCGACCAACCAGGTAAAATACCGTACATGGCAATGCCCATTTTTCTAAAAATAGGTCTAAATCGTTATGAGATTTTGGAATTGCTGCTAAACTTCCCCCAAATCGTATCCCGGCAATCAATTCTGAAGATTCTACTGAAATGGGTCGAGTTTCTGAACCCTGAGGAAACCGCAACACTACTCGCCTCCCAACCATGTTCTTCCTTGGTATATTTACTGAGCAAAAAACCGGAATACTTGCTTGCAACCATAGACAACATTGATGCTCAAAAGCTCCGTTCGATGATGCTCCACGATCCGACCGAGTTGAGTGAATTATTACTCTCTGAAAAGAATACCCAGAAGTCAATGGTTGTATTACCTTTGTTATATCGAAAAGAATCAATCAATAAGATGGATTTTTTGGTTAAAATTGGTTTCTCAGAGAATTTCAACGAGATGGAGGCTGCTCAAGCTCAGTTTCAAGGCTCTGGTAGTCGGTTGGAAGCCAGGTTTAACGTGTTGTTAGAAGCTGGCCTGGGATTTGAAGTTTGTTCGAAAATAGTTAAAGAATGTCCAAAGATTTTGAATCAAACCACAAAAAACTTGAGGACCAAGATCGATTATATGGTTAATATTGGTGGGTATCCATTAGATACAGTCATCAATTTTCCAATGTATTTTTGCTATGATATCGAAAGCATCAGGAATAGGCTTAAGATGTTTAGATGGATCAAGGAGAATGGTGCTGTCAAACCTCATCATGCTGCTGCTTCTTTTCATTCCATTATTGCAGGTAGCACGAAAAGTTTTCTCAAGAATTATGTAAATGACATTCCCAACGGTCTACAAGTTTGGAAAAAACTTCAAGAATCGTCTTTTATATTTTAGCCGCCCGTTTTTTTACTTTTGCCCCGGTCATATTCCGGAGCGGGTCTCGGGGCAGAGCGAAACCCGGACGGGTCGTCCCATTTTGATAACTTAATTAACAACAGAAGTTTTCTCTAAGGGTTGAGCACCAGAAGTTTGTTCTAATGGTTGAGCACCAGAAGTTTGCCCTAGGGATTGAGCAGATAGAATTGAAGATTGAACAGTTGTATTTTAACCGGAATCCACATTTCCAGCCTCATTCATGAAGAATTATTTGTTGAAGTTGTTTGACCTATGTTTGTTATTGAGTCATCTGATGTTTCTAACCTATTATTATCAAAAAAATTGATAAATTTGACAATACCATAGGTGTAGTACTAATTTCTTGTGGAGGTGGTAAAATTTTGGGAAGGTTTGTTTTTAAAGAAGATGTTTCTAATTTGTACTCTTTGGATAGATAAACCTCCTCATAAAATTTAACATGCATAGAGATAAAAATTTTAGAATCCTTAAGCCTCAGGCATTTATAGACTTTATGAGAGGGTGGGTACAAATTTGTTCCTCATTTGTTTAGGTATAAGAGGAAAAGATTGCGAACTAAAAAATTTAAAATAATTAATGTCTGGTGATGAGGGTGGAACTCGATCAGTGTTCGACGACGTTTCGAACAAGCATCAAGTTGGAAATTTCTCATGGAAATCAATTCGGATTTTTCAGTTGCTCTGGCTCTATTTCGCTGAGACTTCTCTTTGGAATTCAACCTGCCCAAATGAATGGGAGTGATTCTCTATTTATAGGATTTTTATAAAGTTATCTGGTCATTAGGGTCGTAACCGCCTAACTATCCAGATCTGGTTCGAAGTCGACTTTATGGGATCAACTTTTCTAGAAGTCGACTTTGTCTAGGTCGACTTCTGAAAAGTCGATCTCTGAAAAAGTCGACCTTCCCATAAATCGACTTGGAACCTCCCCTTCCATTGCGTATCAGGTTTTCCGAGGGATGCCTTTTAGTACTGCAATCTGTGTGCCAGATCTTGTACTATCACCTGGTTTCTTATTGTATGAAATGAAATAAGGTGGGGAAAATCCTAATTTTTTTAAGGGAAGTCTATTAATAGCATAAACAAAAGTAGAGAATGTTTCTGGTCAATAAATTTTAGGTATTTCTGATTAATGAAAAAAACACCTAAAGACAAAGATAATCTGTCGATGCTTCTTCTCCACTAACCCATATTATGAAACTTACAGTGAGAATGAATGGAAGAATTCTGAAATTTACCTCCTCCATCAGTCTGAATAATTTTCAATCATCATACGAAAATCTCTAAAAATACTAAACACTTCATCCTTTGATTTTAAAGGATAAAACCATATGAAAACCTAAAATACTCATCTATTATGAGTAAACAGTATTTGTTTCAATGAGGGGATGTAATTGGGATTGGTTTCCAAACATCATATGGATAACACCTAGCCTAGCCTAGGCATCGGGTGGGTAAAACTCGAACCCGAGGTGGTCAGGTAGGGCATGGGTCTTAAATTCCACAATCCCAAAATGGACATAACCCACAAGGGCTTCTCAACACTAATAGTGTACTATAAATGATAAATCACATCATTGTAATAGGGACTTTTTACCATTTTATCAAATCAGATTATCCAAGAAGTGAGTGATCATTTGTTGAAATAGAGGAGAGCCTGACGTGAAACACGAAAAATTCACATTCTTTGAAATGGATGAGAGAAGGAGACTAACCAACGTCGACGATGTAACGCTAGCCGACGATGCACACCCATCAACAAAGAATTCAGTCGGTAACTCTTTGTTACACGGACAAGATTAGACACACGGACCAAACGGTTTGCAGGTGCACCAAATTTCACGCAAGCTCCTCGAGGATAGCCAAAGAAGACAATGTAATATTGAGACCATGTTTGGGGAAACCCGCATTTATAGGAGAAGCGCTAACAACATTCCAATCCCAAGGTCAGAGTACAAACACGTCAGGCTCAAAGACCAAGCAAGTACAAGGAGCCCGTAGGCCGCAACCCATAAAAGACTCCCCAAGGAAAAGGGGGAGTACTAATAGTACCCCAACCTTAGAATTGGGTTATGGACCTGATATAGTCGATCTATAAGGATCGGCTATGGATTGTGATGATGAATTAATTCTTGGATTCCACCGGAGATTAATCGATCACAGATCCGGATTCCACCAGCAGATAAAACAGTAGAAGATGAAGAGAAAACGAGAAGAAAAAGAGAAGAGAGAGAGAGTAAAAGTACATTTAAAATCAGAAAATATATAACCATTTATTTCCCCTCCTAAGTTTTATTTATAATAGCATCTCAACAGGTGGAAGGGAACCTGGTGGGATGAGCCCAAGGCTTTAATTAAGGGTAATTGTGCTCCTTGCCACAGCAAGGGCACAATTGGGATTAACCCGATTAGGATGTACTACATCAGGACCGATCAGGTCCAAAGACCCATGACAACCCACAAGAACTTCCCCAACGCTAATAATGTACTATAAATAGCAAATCACACAACTGCAATAAGAACCTTTTACCATTTTAGCAAATCTCAAGAGATCAGCATCATCAATCTGATATCCCCTACAATGGATATTGGGATTGGTGATGTTATGGAAACAATAGAAAAAATTATACATAGTCAGTTGTTGGGGTACATACTGGCTAGCTCTAGACTCACTATCTTGGCACATCTGGTGTAAAAAAAAAAGGAGATACAACTAACACATACATAGACCTCCATAATTTGTCAACAAGGAAATAATGAGGGATGTGAGTATTGCGACTATGGTGCCACACCCTACAAGAAAAACAATCTATCTCATATTAAAACACAAACCCTATTTATATAGGAGTTAAGGAGTCCACATCAATCAATGACCACATAAGAAAGTGACAATGCTACTACATGTCTTTATGGCTTTAACATTTATGCATGCATTTACTACTTATCCCCAACTTTTTCAAAAATAAAATATTTAATTTATCAAAAAAAAATCAATATACAATCTGCAATCACACTTTCGATTAAATAACATCCAATCACACATTTAATCAATTAAAATTTGAACCTAAACTTGAAACTGACTTAAGAATATAAAACTAAACTAAGAATATAAAACTAAACTAAGAATATAAAACTAAACTAAAAACATAAAACTAACCTATCGACGATGATTAAGAGCAATATTTAAATCTTTGGGATGATAGAAATGTTAGTAGCAGAACCTTTAGATGATAGAATACGACTAACGAGGGAAGGAATGTCTTTGTCAATTTCTTTGTTTATTTGAGAATCTTTCATAAACGTTATGATATGTTCTTCAAACGGTTTCATCATCCTTTTCATCTCTTTCGCTACCTTCTCCTCTATTTGCTTCATTAACCCTTCCTTCATCTCCTTTACCCTTTCTCTATACCGTTCTTCCATCTTATTCTCTATTTGTTGTTGCCAATCCTATTTAAGAGAAATGTAAAATAGTTAATCCTTTTAATAAAAATATAAGTATTTTGTAAATGATTTTAACTAGAATATTTTACTTTGCGAACAAGAAGATATCCCGGTGGAATAGAATATTTCTCAACTCTCTTTCTTTTATTTTTTTGAAGCAATCGATTACTTGTTCTGCAATTTAAATTTGTCATTTCGTCCAATCCATGTAATCGATTTTTTTTGTTTTTCCCAATTTCTTTCTCAGTTGAAAATTTCATAAGCTCCTGATCATATAAGTGAAAAATAAATTAAAATACTATAATAATCACAAACAAAATAATAATTAAATACTTACCGATTGAGAAATACCCTCATTTTCAATTATTTGTTGTCTTTCTTGATCTTTCACAAAATCAATGGTCTTTGCCTAAAAATATTCACACAATTACATTATTGAATGATTTTCAAACATAAAAATCAAATGAAGCATTCTTTAGCCGGGCAAGCAACCTCCAAACCCGATATCCATGATTCATCTTGGCTCATTCTTTGTTCCGTGACTTCCGTCTATGAAAAATAATATATTTGATATTAATTGTATATTTGTATGTATATGAATAATACTATGAATTGATAAACAAAAATATTAACGAGCCCTTGTGTTTGACACACTAAACATTTTGCATCAATATGTTGACTTATTTGTTTCGCTCTATTCTTATTTTGTTCAGATATTACATATATTTCATCATATTAGTATTTGCATAAATTTAATATCACATTAATCTAAAAAAATTAAAAATATTACCATCCTTTTTCCAAGGATTAAAAACCGACGGTTAACCGACTGACCGATAGAATCCTCCTAACCGATGACCGGTTAGTTGGAAACCGGTAATCGGATAGTAGGATCGGGTTTGACCCAAATACCCGACAGTATTTATAAGGGTATTACTGTCCATTCAGTCCTTTTAAATTCAGGGTTCCTTTCACTTTTTTTCTTTATAAAGAAACCCTAGCCATTCCCCCAACCTACCTTCTCTCCAACCTAACCATTCTCTTCTCTTTCTCTTTCCCCAACCTACGAGCAATTTTTTTCTCCAACCAACCATGTCTTCAGAAGATTCCAGTGAATATCAACTCGTCCTCACTCCTCAGTGGTGAATCCAGTGGCAGTGAGTCACAGATGAATTTAATGCTCCAATAGAAAAAATGGAAGAGGAAATTGAATTGTTAGAAGTTACCGTTGAGGCAACTTGTGCTGACCCCACACAACCCGCTGCTGACCCTGTATCTATAACTATAATATATTATATTTATCTTCAAAAATGGAAAATTACTAGAATATCCCTACCGATTAACCACTGGTTAACCGACCTAAACGAATAACCAGTAAATCAGAACCTTGTTCATTTTTACCTGGTTCAAGAATTGAGTCGAATTCACTAAATGGGAATACTTTCAATTTTATCATCAGCAGAAAACAATGGTGCTTTAATTTTTCTTGTTACTTGTAACTCTCCGTGACAATTCCATTTTGTATAGTTCGGATCCTATCCGTTCATTATGACATGCTTACTTATTATTAAGATCAACTCATCATATCTATTCTTGCATTCCGTACATGGACATTTTAATTTTTCTTCCTCAAACCAACCCTTGGTGTTGGCATTGGCATATTAAAAAAAATGGTGAGTCCATCTAAAAAATCCTTACTACTCCTGTCTAAGGTCAACCAACCTTTGTCTGGAATAATCAAATCTGACATCTAAAATAATGTAGAATTGTAAAGAAATCAAGCTATTATTTTACTAACAATAAATATTAA
Organism: Zostera marina; assembly: GCA_001185155.1. Taxonomy (NCBI): domain Eukaryota; kingdom Viridiplantae; phylum Streptophyta; class Magnoliopsida; order Alismatales; family Zosteraceae; genus Zostera; species Zostera marina. Next base: position 72,444 of record LFYR01000687.1, on the reverse strand, counting down.
ATATAAATTTAAGTAAAATATATAGAGTTAGTTATTTGACATTAATGAGTTATTTTTTATTTATCGTTAATAATATGAAATATAGTACTGCTAAGAATAACATTGATATATAGGTTGCATACTTTAATTTGACAAAAAAAATCCAGAAAATTCATTAAAAAATCAGAACTAAAAACATAATATTTTAAAATTATATAAGCACTCAAGCATTTAAATTTACAATTAAAAGAATCTTGGTAAAATATAACCAGATTCAAATAGAAATAGAAAATCATGGGTCACCGGGACATGGATCATTGGTATTTCAATTATGTACAAATGACTGAGGAGTTTACCTTCTAAAAAAACACAAATGCATAATTATCATCCTAGGTGCTGTACAAGTACAACAATTAAGACACATATTTGTTTGCAGTTTTGCATACACCAATGTCTAACTATTATTTCAGCCATGTCTAACTATTATTTAAACTTGTATAGTTGTATAGGCATTATCCTAGTATTGCATGTTGATTCTCCAATCCAATCTAATCTATCATTAAAATCATCCAATCAACCACTCCCCCACACTGATTTCTGGGAAAACCAGACAGTCTTTTAATCAAGCTATCTATCTTCACTCATACTTGCTAGGAACTTAAGCAAGTAGGTACTATGTAGGTAGCTAGCTATTCTATAATTAATATTGGGTAGTCAGGGCATAACGATTGTAGTTAACAATGGATTATGTTAACAATAATGGTTGGCAATAGTGCTTACAGAGAGATACCTCATTATATAATACAAAAAATAGAACAAGAAAGATAAAACTAAAGGAATTTATCAAGAAACTGTGTGATTTGAACGTGATGGGTTTATCAAAAAACCTGAGAAACCTCTGAAAATGTGGGGCTGGATGGTTGAAGTCGTGGACTTAGGCAGCTGAAGGTTGTCTGATGGAATGTTAGCAGCGTCGGCGTTGGTTGTTCCTTGGCAAACGGAATGTTGCTCAGCGTCTGAAATTTGGGGCAAAATGATTTGAGAGAAAAGAGAGAAAGGTAAAAATCAAAAGGATTTTGTTTTTGTAACATTTACAAAACCCTCTAATTCTCTAATGCCTCTATAGTTATATAAATTAATTATATATTTTTTTATGTAAAAACCTCATTTACTCTCATTTTAGCACAAAAACCAAGGATCATATTGTATTTTAATTTGAAATAAGGTCGTTAAATCTACCATTGATTTTTTTAACTAATTCCATGTTTATGTCTATAATTGTTTATTTGTTCAGGTATTTAACTAGTTCCATAATCATGTTTAGAAATAGTTGCATTTTCATGTTGATGATACCCCTACTACTGGACTCAAGTCCAGTCGTCCGACCCAGCGCGCCAAAGCACACAAAGTCGTAAAAGCGCGTGTCTCGACAACCCACTTATGGGGATTCGACAACCAAGGGCCCCGAACCGAAGAGACTTGCAACCCAACTAACCCGCCACACCGTCAGGTTTACCCACGGCTAGATGGACCCATCACTATTTAAACAGAGCCCTAAAAGGCCCGCATAGTTTAGGCTTGTTATATATAAATAGGATCCTAGGGTGTCTTAGGAAAGGGTCGATGCTTGGAAACATTATTACTATAGTCTTGATTTAGTTACCCATCATCACATGTATTTAATTAATTACATATTTATAATATTAGTTGCATGTTTTTTTTGAAACAATTAAATTTCATTAAAATAAGGTCAATGCCAAGTTTACAAAAAATAAAGTATAGAAATAAAAACAGAAACAGAAACAGAAGTAAAAAAGAAATGAGCAAAAAACTTATTGACTCTCTCCTATTAGCTATATAGTTTAGTTATATAATAACTAAACACGCTGCCTCAGGAGGTTGGTCTCCCATACTTTCATCATAGATGTCTCCAAAGGGCAGTGACGAATGTAGGGAGACTTGTGCCTCCCTTCAATTTTTTTTTTTTTTTTATATAGATAGAGTCTCCACACATTATCCTATTAATAATTAATTTATTACTATATTTACCCTAATTTTTCATAACTGTCAATTTTCGTTTTTTCCTCTATCTTCACACCATTCATTTAATTTTTGACTTTTTTTTCTCCATTTTACGTGATTTCGTGACCATAGCTCTATACAAAGAAAAAGAATAAAAATATTTTTTATCCACATTTCTTATTGTTAAATTTGTTATTAATTTAGATTTTTTTTTATATAGATAATCAATGAATAAATTTATGATCAAAAGAACTAAAATAAATAAATCAATTTCAACTTCATCATCCAATCCACAACCATCTAGAGAGTCACTTGATGTAAGTAAATTATCTTCCGATCCGGGATTGCGAAAGAAGATAAATGACTACAATCTAAATGACTGAGATCAAATAAGAAGATATTATTTGCAAAAGAAACATTGTCAACCATGTCAACGTGAATTTCCATTGAAGATGTTTAAAAATTAATCTAAAAGATTTTGTGTATTGTGGTTTGACAAATATGAACCATGGATTAAATATAGCATTTCAAAAGACGTCGTTTTCTGTTTATGTTGTTATTTATTTTCGGAAACAAATGAAACTGCTTTTACTTGTATATCAAATTTGTTTATTAATTTCCTTATAACTTAATTGATTTTTTTTAATTATTGATATTGTTTTTTCTTTTGGATTGATCATGTTTTGCAGCTAGAGGTTTTTCTAAATGGAATAAACCAAAATATTTGAAACAATATGTTGGGTAGATAATAGTCATCACAATGTTGCAAAGAGTAAATGTGAATTTTTGAATCAAGTTGTCGCAATCGTATGGATAAAACTTGGTTGAATGATATTTTAGTAACATATGTTAAAAAAGATTTATTTTCTAGTGTAATAATGATGATATTATGTATCGGTACCAAAATATGATACTTCGTCGAGAATATTTGGATTGAAAAAAAAAATTAAATTTAGTTAAATGATTTAAAATTAGCCCCTAGAGAAAAAATTTCTGGATTCACCGCTGCCAAAGGGTGACAACAACTCTTCTTGTAATACACTGAATCAAAGAAGAGACTGATGTTTTTAATGATCTCCTTAAGAACTACCTCAGGAGGCCTACTAATGTGATGTCTATATCTTTTATTTCTTTCCGTCCATATATGCTACGACAAGCCCCTAATAGCATTCCATATTAACCTCCAAGGGGGAGAGTGGCGCGTAATCTTTTGTGCTGTCTCCAATCTAATATCTGGGTTGGATTGGGTAAGAACTGAAATATTACTAGTTGCATGTTCATGTATATAAATAGTTACATATTTGGGTATTTAATTAATTACATGTTCAATTATTCATGTCTATAACTAGTTGTATATTTATATAGAGTAATTATCAAATGCGTCGATGTCAAAATGCGTCAAATTAATCATGTCTATTATATCGACTTTTCATCATACATGTGTTAGTGTTTTTTGCAGTACATTATTTTACGTCGTACTTGTGTTAGTGTCTTGTGCAGTATATTATTTTAGTCATTAAATTAAATATTAATAGACACGATTTGATAGCGCACGACAGTGCATTCAAGGTACGATGCACCTGAACCGTACCCTATTTATATATATATATAGCTTTACATGTTTATGTTTATAACTAGTTGCATGTTTATCTCACAATTATTCAATACTTCTTCAAGTTGATTTAATTCATCATTCTCTCTTTTTTATTGCTTCTTCTAGAATTTTCAGATCAAGATGATATTGTTGAATTTGCGATGATGTTGTACGTCGGTTTTGTGATGAGGTAATTTGAGATCTAGATGTAGATCGGAATATTTTATTTACTTTTACTTTCGTATTTCTTATATTTTGGAATCCTTGATTTAATAAAATATTTTTAATTATAATTATAAGAGATCAACCTTCTAAGACAACGTATTTAGTTACTGTATAACCAGACTACATAATTAATAAGAGAGAGTTTGTGATCTTTTTGCTGAGTCGTAGTCCAGCACGCCAAAGCCCACAGAGTAAAGCGAGCGGATCGCTCACAACAACCCACACATGACGATCCAGCTCCATCATCCCATCGAATTGACCCACGACCAGGTTGATTTTTGAAAAGAGTAAAAAACTATAGTTGGTTGTCCCGTCAATCATGAGGTCTATTGAAATGTGTGTCAAAACTCAAAACTATAAAAAAAATTGAACGTCCGTAACACAATGTCAGTGTATAAAATCCATTGTCCAATGGGAAATAAAAGGCTGAGATGCTCCAACCTCATATGATCTTAAAATTAAAAAACCTCATGTGAAAATTATTCTATTTATCTACTAAATCTTAAAACTCAAATGTAAATATGCAATCCCTAATTTTGTTTTAAGTATGACATTAGACTGTTTTTTTTTAAACAATTAAATTTCATTAAAATAAGGTTAATGTCAAATTTACAAAAAAATAGAATATAGAAATAGAAACAGAAGTAAAAAGAAATGAGCAAGAAGTTGATTAACTCTCTCCCATTAGCTATATAATCTAGTTATATAGTAACTAGATACGTTGTCTCAGGAGGTTGGTATCTCATACTTCCATCATAGATGTCTCCAAAAGTTGACAACAACTCTTCTTGTAATACACTGAATCAAAGAAGAGACTGATATCTTTAATGACCTCCTTAAGGACTACCTTAAGAGACCACATTTAGACTGTTGGTTGTACATAAAGATGAATGTTCGTTATTTATGATACGATTTAAATTGAATAACAATTTGTTTAAAATTAGACAAGAAACAACATCATTTAAATTAAATCTGCACCACTAGTTTGAACAGAAAAAAAAATTAAAATTAAAATTCAAGCCACAGAAAAAATTAAGTTAATCACCACTAGTTTGAACAAAAAGAAGATGTAGCGCGGATTTGGATGTCTATGCTTCATCGTGCCTCTATTCATATGCTCCATCTTCAGTGAAGCCATAAAAGTTTTTTCTTTGAAGCAAAGCCATAGAAGTTTGATCCTGCAGAATGTAAAATAAAATTTAGGATGATTTTGTTTACATTTTTTAACATAATGCATACACATAATCAAATTATTAAACCATCTAATTAAGCTCTCCAAGTCCTATTGTTTCATGAAATTTAAAAAAGAAGAAAAGACCAATTAATGCACAGATGATATTCAAACAAATTTATATTCTATATTAATCTGAGGTTAAGCAAGATTCGTATTCCATATTTTAATAAAACGACGTTATTTCTTAAAATACCAATTATGCAATTCACGCACAGTATGGGATTAATATTTAAACAACATAAGTTAATTACTATTGAAGAAAGATGTCATGATTTAATGAATTATTCAAGATTATACAAAAAAATTGTTAATATTAAGAATGAAAACAAGGACAGTTTTTAAATGCAGCTATTCATAAATAAACGAGTGATCTTCTTGGAGAACTCAATCTGCAGTTAAGGGATTACTTTGGATTTTGTACAAAATATTAAAATCGCAAACTAAAATTATTAAGACTTCACACCTGAATTATCGATCCTTCAAAACAACATAGCTAGAACCATTGATTTTTTGTATTTTGGATATTCTTTTCAAAATATCAGCAAATGCATTTTTGTCCTGCAAAAATTGAAAAAAAGATGCTAAATTAATAATTTTAAAATGTGAATTTCTGTTTGATATTTCACGATTGTATAAAACAGAGACATATTCTGTATATTCCATACACAAACTCACCGAAAAAAATAATTTGCTCTAAACAGACAATTGAAATTGTAATTGTCTTAGCAAAAATTTGAAAAATGAAATGACAAGGATTAAGACTGAATTCATGAAATCCACCACACATTTAGTGAACGATACTCTGATTTTATTCTCTTTGGATCCAATTAAAAACAAAATAATAGAAGAAAAAAATACTGGTTTAAAAAAAATGAAGCTAACCTTTTTCTCTTGTAGCCTGGGTTTAAATTTAGCCACTAAATCCTGTGTTTTCACTGGACCCATAGTAAGTAAAACATTTCGAATTTCATTTTCAGTAACAGGACCCGATGACGATGTGGAGGCGGATTTTGTTAAAACTGTAGATGAAGGTTTTATTGTTGTGGTACTTTTTATCGGGTGATCCTTTGATGATTGCTTTGATTCCTAAATAAAAGATGGAATATCAAAGTTATATTGCCTGCAAACATTCAGATTTCAAAATATACTGTATCATGCAGTTCAAGCTTTTAAATCATGAAGGGAAGCATAAGAATAAGTGGAGAATATTCATCGTGGGCCCAATTCCCATTGGGTTGGAGAGAATCGGATTAGTTGTCCAAGACTCAATTCCCAAGATAACTAATTCTAAAAATACTTAATCTTCTCCTGTTTTTAATGTGCCACATTATTATTCTTTTATCACCAAGAGTAAGAAAGAACTTAATCACCCCCAGGGAGGTAGGCGAGGTTGAACCCAATTAACAAAACATTCTTGTATTGTATGATTTCTTTCCTTATTATCCTAATTCTTTCTTTAAACCTCTCCTCAACTATCCGGTGTAATAGACATGTATTTAACTTCTATAATAGTCATTAAATCATGCAATTAACGTCTATATAATAGTCATCGTATTTAAAACATGTATAATTGAGCATATTTACAAAAATGACAATACTGGGTTGTCTGATACAGAATAGATCACTGGTTAGCTGGTTTTTAAACTATGCATGGAACAATAAAAAGAATCAAAAGACAATTGTATTTTTAAAGATGGTTGTATTTATGAGAGCATGGGGTTTAAACCCAAAATCATAAATGTCAAATTTAATTGGCAAATCACTATGGGTAAGAATTGCATCGTGTTTACTCTTTACAGTAAAAGTGAAAAAATAGAGTTTATATGTGAGGATTCAAGCAGAAATTCATAAAAAAATGACCAGTCACTAATGTGTCAAGTGCATCACTGCGCATGCTAATAGATCTTATAATACATCAATTGTGTGAATGAGGATTGGATGATCAAAGAGAGAAATTCATATCAAACTAAAACCAAAGCATGCACAAATTCAACTAAGTTTTAAATAAAAAACGATTTAAGATGTCAAAAACAGCATAAAAACTTACACTCTCTGTCTTTATTTTTTTGGTAGCTGCAACGTTCTTATTAACATCCTCGCTGACATGTTTTCTTTTTGATTTTGCCGACTTGCCTGATGGCACTTTACCAGAAGCTGAAGGTGTTGGTTTTGAAGGACTATTATCCGCAGGTTCTTGTTTTGGAGGATCTTTTTTTGTGGGTGCCAGTACAGGAGACATATCAGTCTCATCATCCACCTGCACTTATAGACAAAAAACGTATTTGATTAAAACTTATCCAGTTTATGTGGTGGGCTCAGGCCTCTGTGTCAGCTGAATCTTTAGAAGGATCCGAATTGAGATCCACTGGAAGCTCCAAATCCTCCAATTATGTGAATAAGAGTTTAAAAGAAAAGAATTAATTGCTGCCTATATGTTTCTTTTCTCCTCTTGCAATTCCCAGTTTCCCATCCCCAAGCACTATTCTTCAGTTGAATTTTTGACAATTCCAAACAATCTAATCTATAAAACATGCAAACTTCTACTAATCCAAAATCCCTTAACTCAATTAAATCAATTCTTTAAGACTTTACAACATTCTCAGAAGACATGCTATCTAGATGGAGTGGCAAATACCTCTTCTATGGTGGGAGAATCCAGTAGGTAAATTGGATCCTGGCAGGGAAGTGCACACTATTGGGCACAAGAGATAATTTTACCTATTGGATAATAGCTAGTTAATTGGATAATACAATTAGTTAATTGGATAATAGTTGGAAAGTATACCTATTGGGCACAAAGTATGGCTATCCCTGATTCTATGACGAAGAAGGTGAAAATGTTAGCCTATACATTTATATGGGATGGAAGGAAAGGGATCCCATGGAGGCATGGACCCAAATGGTCCTTCCCAAGGCGGAAGGGGGTCTAGGGGTTAGAGACCTACCTAATATCACTACTGCAACCAATATTAAAAGAGCATCAAAGTACTGGGATAAGAGTGATTTTATTTTGGTAAAATGGATCCAAGATAGGTATATTAAGGGAAAAGCACTTAATGATATTCAAATCAAGCCTACTGTAGATTCACATTTCTGAAAAGCTTTTATCTCATAAAGGAATCTAGTGGATAAATGTTTGGATTATAAGGCCAATAGTACGATTGTGTGGAGATCTGGTACTCCGATAAGCAAATTGGGGGGAATGGTGGAAAGTATTAGAGATAGGAAAGCATAAAGACATGTTAGCTAAGGGAATTTGGTCGAAGATGCCAAAAAATTCTCTTTTCTCTTGTGGAGGGTGAAATGGGATCACCTAAACATGTTCAAGAAGTTAAGAAGTTCGGAAGTGTAAGTGCCTCCTGTTTGCTTGTTATGCAATCTGGAAGATGAATCTAGAAGTCATCTTTTCTTCAACTGTTCTTATTTCAGACCTCTCTTAATTCCATTGACGATCAAAATAAAGATGGCCAATAGTTTTTGCTTCCATGTTACAGAGGATGCATAGCTAAGGGACAGGAACCCCCCATAGCCTTAGGTTGCAAAATGATAGGAGATAACACACTAACACCTTAGTCTCCATAGTAAAACAAAGAATTTGGTGGATTTCTTAGATCAGATACCTTTTGCAAGGAGGTCTGTCTGTCTAGGTGAGGCTAATGCTACACCGATCTTTTGGAGGGAGCTTCCTTGATTTTAATCAGTAACAGTAAGGTTGTAATTACTACCACATTTTATCAGCTTCCCAATCTCAGTTTTATACTTAAGAATGGATTTCCATATGATGGAATCCCAAGAGGGGGGAGGATTGTATAGAATCCAAACTCCTACCCTTGTTGTATCTATCTCTAATCCATGAAGAGAGGATTGAATCACTATTGAACCAGAAATTATATATCCTCTTCACATAGGAGGCAGTGGCAGGTTCCTCAAAGATCCTTACACTTAAACCTCCCAGTTCCTTAGGTATGATCATCCTAGCACACAGGGCATATTTTTTCCCATCCCAGGTGAATCTATAAGCTAGTTGTCTAACTTTAGAGATTACAGAGCTGGGCAGGATGGAGCCATTTATCCAATAAGTGAACATACTAGCAAAGACCCAATTAAGTGTGTTTTTTATGAAGTTGAAGTCCATTATAATGGAAAAATCGAACAGTAAAATACATGGTAAAGATAATATTTATCTAACATAGGAAATGGGGCATGCCTATTGACTCTAGTCCTATATAGCAATTCTCCTAGATCCGTGAAACTAGGGGATTTGTCGCATAAGTCCATTGGTTGGATCAAACCAATACATTGTATAAGGCTATTCCTCTTACCGGAGATTGGGATTCCCAAGTAAGTGGGAGGGTCAGCCTCTTACGGGGGAACCCTATTATTTCCTGAATATTGAGTCCTACTACTTTGGAGTAGTGTGCACTACTCTTATCATTATAAACCTCCAGGTCCGAGAAGTTGAAGAAAACAGATAAGTTGTCCCTAATGGATCTCAGAACTTTAAAGAAGATGAAGATATCATCAGCATATATTAGAGAAAATGAGGATTCTGGATTTCCACTACAATTCTACTTTTTGTTATCTTCTACTTTTTCTATATTCCCTCTTTTTTCTTTTTTCTTTTGAGGAATTAAATATTTCATTTCTGAAAATAGTAATGGTGGCCATTGCCCGATTACAATGTAGGGAAATGCAAAACATGCATTAATTTCAAAAAAAAAAAAATGCATTAATGAAAACATAATATGAGACCATAAAAATATGTAAAAACATTGTCACTCTCTTCTATAGCAATGTCCCCGGTTTGTTTTTCCTTATAGGTCTTTACTTCTAGTCTTCTACAACTCTCAAAATAGGTTGGCTGGATTCCAGCCACTGGGTATATATGCATTTTTCGTAAATATTTAAAATATTTACCAAAATGTCACTGGCGCTTTCAGCACTTTAAAGCGCGCTAAAGCACCCAAAGAGAAAAAAGCACTTTCTGCTTTTTTGAATCATGCCCCTGCTATGTAGTCATGGACTGATGCCTCAATAGGTTGGACTCCCATAACAATATGGCTTCCATTTCAATCTAGTGAAAATTGATTTTTCTGTAGAGTGTAGCACCATATATGCAGTACCAACATCCCTCAGTATTTTTCTCTTGTTCTTATTGAATTGATCAAATATGATCGATCTTCCTACTTGGTGGATCCCAATCAGGGAGATCAATCCAACTTGTTCTTATTAATTCATCTTCTTTCCAGTGAAGAAGACTTCACAATCCTACTTCAATCCAAATTCATGTCATTGTTTTTTTTTGAAGCAATTAAATTTCATTAAAAAAATAAGGCTAATGCCCAGTTTACAAAAATAGAGTATAAAAATTTTGTCATTGCTAGCATTCTCCACATTGTTAGAAAAAAAACATTTAAAACAATAAGTCCAAACAAACAGAATAAACTTACATCATCATCATCTTCACCATCTTCAACATCGGACTCATTTAATCCATTAGTTCGTCCAAGGAGCTTCTGCAGCTCTTTTCCAGATTTACTCAGTCCTCCATCCTCTTCACTATCATCAGCTTCATCCTAAATCCATGAAAATATGAAACATTGTTCAAAATTAACTTTCTATTAGTGTATGAAGAAAAAACAACAAAGCATGCCAAACTTGACAACAACACTTTTATTTTTAGAAATTGACAAGATTTTTTTTTTTGAGAAATTAATACTTTCATTACTGAAAAAGGAGGTTGGGCATAGCCCAAGATTACAGATTATAGGGAAATGCAAGTACGGTAAATGTAAAAACATTGTCTATCTCTTATACAACTATGACCATGACTAACTGGCCAAGGACTGAAGTCTCAAGAGGTTGGACTCTCATGAGCGTATAGCTTGTACTTCAATCTGTGAAAGATTGTGCTTCTTATAGGATGTAGATTCATATGCAATGCTCACATCCTTTATAATTTCTCTGCTGACAATTTCTGGGGGACTTAGGGTGTGTTGTTTTAATCTCCTATTCCTTTCCCACCATATGTGCCAAGAAAGGGATGCTAGCATAGTCCAGTGTACCCCCAACAACTGGACTTATGGGTGAATTTTTGTATTGTTTCCATAATATCCTATATCCTGATGTCTATTGCGGGAGATGGGGGATTTTGCCCACTAAGTGTCCAAACAACATTATTAAGACAGCTAGTGGACTCTAGCAATAGGGATCTAGTGTAATGGCAGTTAAATTATAGGTGTTGTGATGTTTCTTCCTCATTTCCACATAGCGGGCAGGATGTATTTATGTTGAGTCCCCAACTTTGTAGTCTAGTTAATGTGTTCAGACTCTTGACCTTAATTCTCCACAACAACATGGAGAATTTGGGAGGCTTTTTGGTCCAGATCCCTAGATTTATCTCTTGTAAGATGCCTTTGGGCCTTAATGTTTCTGAGTGCTTGGAGGAGGCAATTTGTATGACCCTATAGTTACTCAAGCAATTTATACATTTTTCTATGGTTTCCTTATTAGCTAGTATTATTTTCCACATGTGAGAGTCCAGAGTATGTCTGCACTCTATTTCCCCAATGTTTCTTCCCTTGATGTACCTAATTTTTATCCAGTCTGCTAGTATGGAGTTATTAGGACTCCACATCCTCTCTTTTCTTTTAACCAATGCTGAAGCATTAGTTGCAAAGAAATCCCTGACCCTTATTCCACCTTCGCTCTTTGGAAGTGCCATTTTTTCCCAACTACTACATCTTTTCTTTGGAAGTGCTAGTATGAAGTTGTAGGCTAGGCTCTGTATTTTTTTAATAATTGTACATGGCAGTGTGGTTTCGTTTGCCCAGTATTGAAACTTACCATGTAAGATCCAATTCACTAATTGGGTTCTGCCTGCGTAAGACACATCTCCCTTTCCATCTGGCTAGCATTTTTTCTATTGGATTTATCAACTTTCAACATGTCCCGTGAGATTTCTTTCTTCCCGTTATGGGGAGACCAAGATAGCTGATAGGGAGGGATTTAGTTGGGAAGTTGAGAATGTTATGAAGAGAATGGTCATTCATGCATATTTTTTAGTAGGTTACTGAGCTCTTCTCCTGATTAATTTCGAGGCCTGAGAATTTGGAAAAAATCTCTAGAATTTTTTTGATTGTTTCTAAAGACTTGGGATTTACCTTTGAGAAGATCAACACATCATCTGCGTAGATAAGGTGTGAGATGGAAACCGCTCCATTCACGATATAAGTATCCATCCTCTTATCCTTGCTCTCTTTCTCTATTAGTCTGCTAAGATTATTCATTACCAGGTCGAATAAGATAGGATACAATGGGTCCCTCCGCCTGATTCCTCTAAAATTAGTGAAGGGGGAGTGGGGGATCCCTCAACTAGTACCGAGAAGGAGGCTGTGGATATACAATTGTGTACCAATTTGCACAACAGAGGGTTGAATCCCATTACGTCAAGGGTGTGTGTGATTGCTTGCCATTTCATTGTATCGAAAACCTTTTTGAGGTCGATACTTAGACAACGTCTTTTGGTGGTTCTAATTCTCCCGAAGCCATGTACCATCTCGTCTGCCAAGATGGTGTTATTTGAGATGTTTCTTCCCGCTATGAAAATTGTTTGGTGAGGGGATATTAACTCAGAGGAGACCTTGGAGATTCTGTCAGCCAAGATTTTGGTAAGAAGTTTGTAAATTAAGTTGACACAAGAGATTGGCCGAAAGTCCGATAGTTCGGTAGCTGTGGGTTTTTTTGGGATTAGTGTGATAAAGGTGTGATTAACCGACTTCAATATGGGTTTGCCGTTGAAGAACTGTCTGACACAAGTTAGGACTGCTTGCTTTAGTTCCGACCAGAGAGCTTTGAAGAAGCTTACTGTGAAACCATCAGGTCCTGGGGATTTCCCCATTTGAAATGCAAACAACGTGGATTTAAGTTTTAACTTCCTCTTCTGTGGGTTGTTGAGTCAACCATATGTTCATAGCGGGATATCTGGGAAGGGAGAACACTTTTTTCATACTCCTTTTGAAATGTAAATATCCTTAAAGTAATTCATACTCCTTTTTTCTAATTAGGCTCTTGAGATGACTACTCTACCCTCTCCATTTATTAATTTCAGAGTTGAGTTCTTTACCTTCCTTATCCTTGTAGCAAGACTAAAGAACTTAGTGTTTGAATCTCTTAATCTAAGTCAGTTGACCTTGCTCCTCTGTTTGTGATTAGCCTCCTCATATTTGAGTTTATTGACTAACTCCTCCTACTTCTTTTTGACCTTTTCTTGGATAGAAAGGGTTATTGGGTTGATGTTTAGTTGCTTCATTAGGGAATCGAGATCCTCCCTAATGGTTGTGATCTGTTTTGCATCACTACCCTTGACCGCCACCCATTCCTTTGTGAGTAATTTGACCTCTTTTTATTTCTGTTGTAGGCAATATAGCCCATTGCCGCAGATCGGCTTAGCTAGTTCTCTCCTGGCTAGGTCGAGGAACTCTTGCTCCTTCAACCAAGAATCGAACAATCTGAAAGGCTTTAGTTTCTGTGCTATTTGTGCAATTGAGATAAGCATTGCAGCATGGTCACTACACGAGCCATTCCAAAACTCTACCCTTATCTCTGGGAAGAGTGAAATCCAATCTTGATTCGAGAATGCTTTGTCCAGTCTGGATTGTACAAACCTATCCCCTGCCTGCTTATTATTCCATGTGAATTCCCCCCTATTGAGGGGACCTCAATTAACTCCATAGTTTTTCATGCGCCGCCTAGGCGTCACATAGGCGGGTCATACACTGGAGCGGGTTAGGTCAGATCCGACTAACCCAATAGCCCATTTAAATGACTTAAGTCATTTAAAATAGAAGGTGAGGGTTTTAAAAACCTTAACTCATCTTTTATTTCTTCTTTCTTCCCTTCCCTTCCATATTTGAACCTCAAATCCTAAATTTTCAGATCATCTCCCCCACCCATTTTCTCCGGCCATCTTCAAGGGAACCTCCGGCCACCGACAAGGAACACTCCGGTGACCGCAAGAACCCTCCGGCCATCGTCGACCAAGGTTTTTTTTTGTCCGGAATTTTTTTCTCCATTTTTCCGATCTGTCCAGACATATATCTCACTCTGGACAGCCATAAATCGCACTCCGGCAGGCTCTTAAATAACAATCCGGTGAGCTCTTAAAGAATACTCCGGACAGCAAGTAAATCCCTCTCTGTCCAGCCATATAAATATCACTCCGGACAGCAATTTAATCACTCCGGGCAGCAATTTAATCACTTCGGACAGCAATTTCACACTAGATTTTTGAAGGTAAAAATCTTAAACTTAAATTGTAAAATTATTTTACAATTTACATACCTAAAATCTAACTTAGATTGTTGGATTGGATTTGTTTTTAAAAATTTCAAAAATGTCGGATGAAGATTACAATCCTCTATCAAACGAAGAAGTAGAGAAGAACATAGTGAAATGGCACCCTTCTTTTTCCGAAGAAACAATTAAAAGCAAGGTTAACCGACCGAAATCCAATTAATAGTCTAATACTATATTAACTTTTAAAATTTAGAACTTGAACTTCTATTACATTTACAGGTTTTAAACTTGATATATATATATTTTTTAATATTTTTGAAATTACAGGTTTTAATGCAAATATGTATAAGTACAGGGTAAAATCTGCAAAATTCCCAATATTTCTAGATAGGCGTCGCCTAGGCGCCCTATGCGGCCATGACCACCGCATGACTGCCTAAAAAAGCTTGATTAACTCTGCTAGGTCGGTAGCTTCAATGAATTCAGCAGGCCCTCCATGAGCATAAACCCCAGCCATTGGTCCTCTCCTTTTCTCTGGAGTTCTTATTTCATTGAAATCACCCAGCACTAACCATGGGTGGGAGTTGATAATAGGTTGGATGTCTCACAGAGGTCTCCTACCTTCCCTTGTGTTGCTTGCATAAACTACTGAGATAAAGAACACCAATCCTCCTTCATTGTATACCTTAGCATGAAGTATTTCCCTATCCAACAAGATTGGCTCCACCTTCCATTGGTCTTTTTTCCATAAAATCCAGATTGAGTCTGAATATTCTGGGTCCTGCAGGATGTTGTTTGAAATCACCTCCCACTCCTACGAAAAATTATCTCTAACTGTTTGGAATTGTTTGATTTAAACTCTAGTTTCTAGTAGCGCTACGATGTCTAAATTCTTTTTAAACATAACATATTTTATTTCATTTTGGATTAGAGGGGAGTTAAGCCCTCTAATATTCTAGGTCATTAGTGCCATTGTTTGGGACTAATGACCTGGAGGTGATGGGATGGTTTAGACTAGTTAATTTCTCGCGTGGCCTTTGCTACCTCTGCAATTGAGGGGGAACCAAACGATTATTATTTGGCCATAAAAAATATTTCATATTGAAGTTTCCAGAACAACATACTTGTTTGATTTCAGGTGGGGCAGGAATCTCAGGAGCTAAATCTTCTCGTTCCATTGGATCATTACCCACAGCTTCATCATCATCGGTGAAAATTTCTTCGTGTTCCCAATCATCGCCTACAATAAACATTTATTACAACTAGAAAATAGCAATGTAACACTCAAAAATGTGTTTCTTTCTTTTGTAGCCAAATAAATATATTGATGAAAATGAAAGAATATAAGCATATAACTGATAAGTAGTTGACAATTAGGGTTAAGCCTGAAGCCTGATTAGGAACATATCAGTCCGATTAACAAATTTGACGATCCGATCAGTAAAACTAAATTAGGCTGGAGAAACCTGATTTGGACTGTTGGAGTTAAATGCAAATATGCAATTAATCTTCTTTTTTTTGAAGCAGTTAAATATTTTCATTAATCATAATGAAGGACATTGCCCTGATTACATTGAGGATAAGCATAAATGAGCATAAGCAAATAGAATATGGTAAAGAGTACAAGACTCATTTGACACTTTCCACACGACCATACTGCCTAGTGTTGAGTACTAGATTATCTGCCTCCGGAGGTTGGTCTCCCATATTTGCATCGTGCTAGGCCTCAATGGGTGACAACAGTTCTTCTTGAAGCCCTCAGGATTGAAGGAAAAGCCTATGTCATTTATGACATCATTGAGTATTGTTTCTGGTGGTCTGATTGAGTGTTGCTGCCATCTTCTGTTTCTTTCTGCCCATATATGCCAACTTAAGGCTCCAGCCATGTTCCATAATAAACCCCAAATTGGAGAATGACGTGTTAGTTTTTGACATGCCTCGGCTAGGTCTCCTAGCCTAATGTCTAGGTGTGTGGTTGTGGGTGTTGGTATGTTCATGATTTTCCAGAATATGTTGTCTAGTTTTTCTATTAGGGGTAATAGAATGGCTCTAGTGGGGGCTATCCCCCATTACAAATTTCCAGAAATGGGAGTCTATAGTGTTTTTTATCTGGATGCTTGAAAGGACCATTCCCTTTATGTATCTCCCTTGGATCCATGTATCTAGTATTGAGTCTGATTTTTCCCAAACGTTAGCACTACTTTTGATATTTATGGCAATTCTAAATCATAAGAATCCCAGATCAATGAAACACTGATGATTATCATAAAATTTTGTGATTTATTTTTTAGTTTAACATGTACGAATATCCTAGACCAAAAAACAGTATATAGATAATAGATCATAGATGTGATTAAGTAATTTATCATGTGTGAATGTGTGTGAAAAAGAAACCATACCCTTTTCAATGTCATCATCCAAATCAAAATCCTGATCCCTTGCACCTTCTTCATCATCATCTGAACCCTTTTTGTTAAGCCCAAGTCGATTTCTCCTTGCCACTTCTTCTTCTTCATCTTCTTCAGCATGATCAGAAAGATGATCATCATCCACATTTTTCAGTTTCCCTGAACGAATTAAGTCAGCATTAGCACTACTAGGGCCTTCAAGATTTTTTGTTTCACCAAAGGCAGCAGGTCCATTAGTAGCCGCTTTCATCATCCATCTTTCATAACCCGTTGCATTATTTTTTCTCTTGTTCATCTTCTCTTCAGCTTCCTCTAAAGTCAGTTGTTTGTACTGGGCTGCTTTATTGAAGTTGTACCTAAAAATCAGACAACAATTCTACCATTCAAAAAACAAGGTAACAAAAATTGACAATTTTTTGGGTTCAAAATTTATTTTAACAAAGATTACATTTAAGTGATCTAACTGCACCTTGATTTAATAAAATATAAGTAACAACAAATCATCAAATTTTAAACTAAAAAAGCGCATCAGATGTTTCTACCAGAAACCAAATTTGGCAACAAAGTCAAGAAAACTCAGGGATTAAAATTTTATTGCAAAACTAGAAAATCCCAGAGTTCCCTGATTGAATAAAATAAGACTACAATAATCAATCTAAAAAAAGAAGGCAAAAAAATTACAAAAGTAATTGAGTAACACATATAGCATATAGCATACCAAGACCCAGCAGGTATAGCAACAAACTCCTTTCCCTGCATCATTAGCAGGTAATAAGCGGCTGACTGTGCACCTTCAATATGACCCTGAAATTGATGCTGGCCAGTTTCATCCTCTAAAATCCATGGCTTATTTTTGTACTTCTCCTGAATGCTTCAATAAAATCAGTAAAAACTAAAGAGAATTTAAATGCAGAGAAAGTTAAATCCATGAAGAAAAAACATAGTATACATGGAGAAAAAAATAGGAAGTTTCCGTTGTTGATAACTTTGGCTTTGTTTATCAAAAAGATATATGAAATTTAAAAGCAACGACACATTCATAAATCGATTTAAAACAATTAACTAATTATTTTAAGTTTAAAACTGGAACCAAAAAATGGGCACATCGTGAATCCCTGCTAGAGTAATTTTCAACTTACTCCCAACCTAGAAGGGTCGGACATCAGAATAGGAGACTTAATTGAAACTTTTTTTTTTTGAAGCAATTAAATTTTCATTAAAAAATAATACTACTGCCCAGTTTACAAAGTAGAGTATAAAAATAAAATAGAAGAAAAAAGAAATGAGCAAGAAACTCATTGACTCTCTCCCATTAGCTGTTTAATCTAGTTATAAAGTAACTAGATACGCAGCCTCAGGAGGTTGGTCTCCTATACTTCCATCATAGATGTCTCTAAAGGGTGACAACAGCTCTTCTTGTAATACACTGAATCAAAGTAGAGACTGATGTCTTTAATGACCTCCTTAAGGACTACCTCAGGAGACCTACTAATGTGCTGTCTAAATCTTTTATTTCTTTCCGTCCATATATGCCACGACAAGCACCCAATAGCATTTCATAGTAGCCCCCAAGGGGGGGAGTGGTGCGTAATCATTTGTGTTGCCTCCGTCAGATCCCCCAATCTGATATCTGTACTAGATTAGGTGGAAACTGAAATATTCATTAATTTCCAGAAAGCGAAATCTAGGTGTTCCGCCAACGGAATTAAAAGAGATCTGGAATAAGAACAGTTAAAGAAAAGATGACTCCTAGTTTCATCTTCCAGATTGCATAACAAGCAAACAGGAGACACTTGTACTCTCCAACTCCTCAACTTCTTGAACGTGTTTAGGTGATTTCATTTTACCCTCCACAAGAGAATAGAGAATTTTGTCGGCATCTTCGACCAAATTCCCTCAGCTAATATATCTTTATGCTTTCTATCTCTAATACTTTCCACCATTCCCCCCAACTTGCTTATTGGAGTACCAGATCTCCACACAATCGTACTATTGACTTTACAATCCAAACATTTATCCACTAGATCTCTTTCAGAGACAAAAGCTTTCCAAAAATGTGAATCCACAATAGGCGTAATTTGTATATCATTAAGCGTCTTTCCTTTAATATACCTATCTTGGATCCATTTAACCAGAATAGAGTCACTCCTATCCCAGTACTTTGAAGTTCTTTTAATATTGGTTGTAGTGGTGATAATAGGTAGGTCTCTAACCCCTAGACCCCCTTCCGCCTTGGGAAGAACCATTTGGGCACATGAGATCCCTTTCCTTCCGTCTCATATAAATCTATAGGCTAATCTTTTCACCTTCTTAGCCACAGAATCAGGGACAGTCATACCTTGCGCTTAGTAAGTATACTTTTCAGCTATTATCCAGTTAACTAGTTGTATTCTCCCTCCATAGGAAAGACATTTTTCACTCCATCTTGCTAAGAGCGCCTCTATAAACTGGATTAGCTTCCAGCACTGGTCAAATGACTTTTTCTTTCCCGTGATTGGTAATCTTAGATATGTTATGGGTAAATTTTTAACAGTATATCCTAAGATATCATGCAAAGATTGATCCTCTGCACATACTGTTGAGAAGGTGGAGGAGCTCATCATCTTAGACGGAAGGAAAGATTGATCCTCGCATTTACTTCTAATCCCGAGAACAACGAGAATTTCTCAAACACCGCCTTAATTGCATTAAGCGATTTCGGCTTTGCCTTTGAAAATAGAAGGATATCATCCGCATACATGAGGTGAGATATAGAAGTAGCACCATTCACCTGATAAGTGTTTATTCTTTTGTTTTTTACTCCACTCTGTATCAATCTACTTAGAACATCCATAACCATGTCAAATAAAATAGGAGATAAAGGATCACCCTGTCTAATCCCTCTCTGGCTTTTGAAGGGAGGTGTTGGAGTCCCTTCCACCAGCACCGAAAATGAAGCAGAGGATATGCAATTCCAAATCATTTTGCAGAATATAGGAGAAAATCCATACGCTTCAAGGGCCTACTTAATTGAAACTTGTCAGAGGTTTATACACAGAAATCCCCCTTGGGGCCTACTTTGGAACTCCATAGGATGCTGATGTAGTAAATCACACGGCTAGTATAGTTGATCGTGGGCTTGATCCAACTCGAGCCCAAGCTCAGTCTTCCTAATTATTGTGAAGAACTCACATCGTGTAAATCCACTCATACACGATGTGAGTATAAAGAAGCAAGTGGAATACATAGGAGGTAGCTTTTGTTTTCATGAACTAAATACAGGTATCTTTACTATCTCCACTACCTTTGTTCTCTTCTACTTTTGGTTCTCTTCTACCCTTCTCACCATTTCCCTGAGTATTATACTATTATCGATTGGTGGATTCCAATCTTCTTTCTCTTATTGCCAATCTCCTTCATCCAAGATTAATTAATAGAAGCTCAATTTCAATTCTATATAATTCGAGTTTGATTTCAATAGATCAAGCTCAACCTTCTGAGGCAACAAAACTAGTTACTTTGTGTATTTATCATTAGATGTTAATGTTGCATAGGAAAATGTCTATGAGCACACACTTCCCCATCTCATTTATTTTTCTCTTCAATATACTTGGCCATTGCCCATCATTATTATTAATGAGAAAATTTACTTCTATCGGAAAGAAAAAATTAAAACTTATTCCAGTAGCCATGCTAAAACCCTTTCATATAACAAAAAGCATAAGAAGTGATTACGTATTTTAATCTAATAGTAAAAAATCATACTCTTAAAGCATCAGTTATCTGACGCCCTTGGAGGCCATCCTTTTGAAGTGTCCATTTGTTCTCTGCACTCCGCTTCTTTGAAAATGGAGGCAATCCAGTGGCAAATCTACCAATACTGAAAGACTTGTCAGAGACTATACTTGAACGAACAACGTACTCCTGCAAAAATGTACACAAATTGAACGTGCCATACAAAAAAAATTAATGAAGGTAAAATTTCATTAGAGATGAAAAGGCCTAGCCCAGAGTTGCAATATAGACAAAAAAATAAATCCCCTTAACAAATCAGCACTACTCAGAAGTCAGGAGAAGGCATAGCCACACCAATTTCCATTGGGCATAATTACACATGGAAATTACATACAATAGATATGATTCAGTGCTGGAATGAAACTCTAAACACCACATGCCTACTGTCCAACAAGTAGAGATAGTATAGATTCTTTGTTTGTGAATATACGAAACACATTGGATAGACTGTGTAGAATGATTGAGGAATTGGATAAATTAACACGATAACACTTTACTATCCATTTTCTAATCAATTGAAACCATCTTCCTCGAACGAGAAAACTTCCGGGGCATGCACAGGCTAGCATCGGAGATGACTATATGTCATATCAGGATTCTGGAGGGAGAGACACAACAAAAGAATTTGGGTCAACAAACCCACAAAATTCTCAATCCTTCTATGGAGAATAAAATGGGGTCACATGAATACCTTCACCAGACTCAATGGATGGGGCATACCCATCCAGACGACCTGCATATTATGCAACACTGGTAATGAAACAAGAGGACACCTATTCTTTAACTGTCCCTACTCTAGAGCCATCCTCCTACCCCTAGTAGAAAAATTAAACAATGCTCTCTGGAAAATCATGAACATACCAGTACCTACTACCACACACCCTGACATCAGGCTAGAAGACCTAACTGAAGCATGCCAAAGGCTAACTCATCACTCTCAAATTTAGGGCTTATTATGGGCCATGATTGGATCCTTGAGCTGGCACACAGTAGCGTAGCCAGGAGGCAAGTGCCCCCCACTGAAATTTGGGAAAAAATAAGGACCTATATGTAATAAAAAAAAATAGGCGGTTAAATACAATTTTCACAATATATTAATATTTTTCAAGGGTTAATATATAAATTTTACAATATTTAATATATTCTTTTCCCCTCTCCCCCTTTCTCCCTCCCTCTCACCCCCACGACCCACGACACAAATCTTCTCCCTGACCAAATCCCTAATCTCTTCTTCACGGGAATCCCTTATTTTCTATTTATAAATTATTATTATTTTCTGTTTAATTGGGTTCTATTGTGATTTTCTGTTTATAAATTGGAATTATTTTACTAGAATTGGAATGTGATTCTACTGGAATGTGATTTTACTGGAATTATTTTTCTGTTTATAATGTGATTCTACTGGAATTGGAATTATTCTTATTTTCTATTAATAATTTATTCTTATTTTCTATTTATAAATTATTCTTATTTTTCTGTTAATTGAATGAATGTGTTTATTTTTAATTTGAATATTAATTAATGTATTGAATATTAATTATTGTATGGAATGAATGTATTGAAATTTTATAGGTTTTTATAATCGATTTTATAAATAGATTATGTTAAAAATTTATTTTTTGATTAGTACAAAAAAAAAAACGTCTTCGGCAAATCTTGCCCCCCCTATCGAGGAATCCTAGATACGCCACTGCTGCCACATATGGGCAGAAAAAAAACAAAAGATGGCAGCAACACACATCCAGGCCACCATAAACAGTTCTCAAGGAAGTTATAAACGACATAAGCAGCTCCTTTAGGCCTGATGATGCAGTAGAAGATTCTGCCATTATTAATTACACAAATAATGGCAATAATATATTCTATGGACAGAATCGTGATCAAGAGGATTTTAATTGGCCCATATTCCTCTTAAGGAAACATCACACCCACATCAAATGGGTTGCTCATTACCTTTGATGTGAGTATAAATATAGTGGGCCCAAGGAGGGGAAGATCAATTATCGAATTATTGCAATTACCAAAGGTAACTTCTTTCCTTTCTTCCCTGTTTTTCTCCTTCCTCGTTATTTCCTGCAAACAGTTTTCTTTCTACCCTAGATCTAGAACCTTGGTGGATTCCAAGCTTCTTCTTTTTTCCCTAATCGAAAAAGGATAAACCCTATTCTTCTTCTCTGTTTTAATCACTCAGAATCTTCTCCTACATCAGTTGGTATCAGAACTTGCGTCGGCGATCGTCTTCAAGGAGAATTCTCTGGATCGAAAAGAAAAAAGTTGTCTGAAATTTTTTTCCGGCCATCGTCGTCTGAAAATTTTTTCCGGCCATCGCCTGAGATTTTTTTCCGGTCATCGTCGTCCGTCCGTCCGTTCAGACCATCTTCAGACAATAGTCAAAAAAAAAAAAATGGGAGACATTACAAGGTAGGAATAGGAGTCCACGAACAAGGCCATCGCTGACCTAACAGCCGCGATACGAGATGGATTTACAGAATTAAGGAGGGTCATCCAGCCCACTGAACCGGCGGTGAACGTCGACTTCCGGCCACCACTCGTCGGAAGAGATCTTGATCCCTTTGGAAAAGAATTAATGCACCCCGGGGGAATGTACCAGCATCGTCCATCAGAAGAACCACTCAGGACATATCAGCGAAGAAATGGGCAGCAAACAGAAAATTTCATGCTTAATCGACGTTCACCGGAGCAGCCATTCCAGCGCCGGCCGATGAACCCTCAAGTCCAAAATTTTCAGAATTTTCAGAGAAGGGGAAGTGTACATGTTGATCAACGTGCTAAGTTGTATGAGGATGAGTATGAAGGGATAGATGTTAATCAACATCAAACATATCAAAGGAGGCCTCGATACCAAAGAACAAGAAGGGACAAATGGATGAAAATGAGTATGTTGAAGATGCCCCAAGAAATTTTAATAGAAATCAAGGTCAGTTCAAATTAAAAATGGACCTACCATCGTTTAATGGATCGGCACACATTGAGGAATTTTTAAAATGGATAGTTTAAGTAAAGAGATTTTTCGATTATATGGACATTGATGAAGACCAACAAGTAAAGTTGGTAGTGCTGAAATTCAAGGGTATTGCATCTGCTTGGTGGGACCAAACAGTGACAAATAGGAGAAGATCAAATCAAAGGCCGGTTAGGACTTGGGAAAAATTGAAGAAATTATTAAAACAAAGATTTCTCCCAAGCGATTATGAAGGTATCCTATTTACACAATATCACCAATGCTGCCAAGGTAATAGAAGTGTAAGTGAATATGCTAAAGAATTTCATCGTTTATCTTCAAGAAATAATTTAAATGAAACAGAAGAACAATTAATTGCTCGATTTGTACAAGGATTAAAGGGCAGGTTTCAAGAAAAATTTATTATGCAGTCACAATACACCCTAATGGACACCATCAGAGTAGCTGATCAACTGGACAGAAGGGCTGAAAAATTCACAAAATATGTTGGGGGCCCATCCAACTCTAAATTCAACTCTCCAAATGATAAAGGCATTTTACCAACACCTGAGGAAAGGAAGGTTACTTCTGAAAGCTAGCAAGATGTTAGAGTTAATAGAACCAGTGCTCAACCAAGAAACACTAATATTAAGTGTTACAGATGTGGTGAGTGGGGTCACAAATCTAATGTTTGTCCTAAAAGAGGAAGAGCAAATTTAATTGATGATAAAGGGAAAGCACCAATGGAGGAGGATGAGGACGAATTTGATGATGATTATGATGATGAGGCACCTCCCGATGAAGGCCAAAGAATGTCCTGCATCATTCACAGAGTCTGTCACACACCACAACAAGAGCTACACATTCAAAGGAACAACTTATTCAAAACTAGAGGCACAATTAAAGGTAGAGTTTGTGACATCATAATTGATAATGGATCAACTGACAATCTGATTTCTTGAAAGGCTGTAAAGAAATTGGGCTTAGAGGTAGAAGAACACAAAAATCCCTATAATGTCTCATGGATTCACAGTGGAAATTCAGTAACTGTGAACAAAAGTTGCAAAGTACCTTTGTCTATTGGTAGAAGGTATAAAGATGAAATTGTATGTGATGTAGTTAACATGGATGCAGCCCATGTGTTATTGGGAAGGTCATGGCAGTATGATGTAAGTGCACTACACAATGGCAGAACGAACCATTATATAATTAAAGTAGATGAGTTGAAACTTGAAAGTAGCTCTACTTCCACTTGCACCCGAAAGGAACATCTCTGAAAAACCTAATCTGTTAGTGGCTGCCAAGACAGAGTTTAAACAGTTGTTGAGTGTCCAACAAGAAGGTCTAGCTTTGGTGTTGAAAGAGGTAAATACCCCAACTAAAATCTGTATTCCAGCAGCTACTTCAGATTTATTAAAATTATTTCCAGCAGTAACTGAAGAAGGAAAAACAGAACTGCCCCCCCACAGACTGATAGATCATAGAATTGATCTAACACCAGGAGCTTCACTTCCCAACCTTCCCCATTACAGAATGAGTCCAGCTGAGGCAGAAATTTTACAAAATCAGGTGGTAGGGTTAATGAAAGATGAATTAATTAGACAGTCAATCAGTCCATGTGCAGTACCTGCACTTCTAGTGCCCAAGAAGAGTGGAGAATGGAGAATGTGCGTAGATAGCCGGGCTATCAATAGAATCACAATAAAATACAGATTTCCTATTCCAAGGTTAGAAGAATTGCTTGATGTTTTAGTGGGGTCAGAATATTTCACCAAATTGGATTTAAAAAGTGGATACCATCATATTAGAATTAAAGAGGGAGATGAATGGAAAACTGCATTCAAAACCAGCAAAGGTCTCTACGAATGGCTAGTCATGCCCTTTGGCATGTCCAATACTCCATCAACCTTCATGAGGCTTATGACAGAGGTATTAAAACCCTTAATTAATAAATCTGTTGTAGTTTATTTCGATGATATTTTAGTTTTCAGCAAAGGCAGAAGTGAACACTTAAAAGAGGTTGAAAAAGTGCTGAAATTGTTGGCAGAAAACAGTCTGAAATTAAATTTAAAAAAATGTGAATTCATGGTACATGAAGTACAATTTTTGGGGTATACAGTAGGATCCCAAGGTCTGAAAGTAGACCCAAAAAAAACAGAGGCACTTGACAGTTGGGGCTCACCTACAAATATTACTGAAGTAAGAAGTTTTTTGGGACTAGCATCCTTCTATAGGAGATTCATTAGAGATTTCGGTACAGTGGCTGCACCCATTTCAGATTGTTTAAAGAAAGGTAATTTTCAATGGACAGATGAAGCTGAAAAATCATTTAAATTATTTTAAAAAAAACTACAACAAGCTCCAGTACTCAGATTACCAGATTTCAGCAAAATATTTGAAGTAGAGTGTGATGCAAGTATCACGGGAGTAGGGGCTGTCCTTACCCAAGAAGGACACCCAGTGGCCTTTCACAATGAAAAACTCTCCTCAGGTAGAAGAAATTGGACTACATACGAGCAAGAACTATATGCAGTAGTGAGAGCATGCAAAACTTGGGAACCATATCTATTACAAAATGAATTCGTAATTATGACAGATCACATGGCCCTCAAGCAAGTAAACAACTCTAAAGGTACTAACAGAATGCATGCAAGATGGATTTCTTTCTTACAGAGGTTTCACTTCACTTTAAAGCACAGAACTGGGACAAGCAATAGAGTAGCAGATGCTCTGAGTAGAAAGAATAGTTGGCTAACTATCTTAAGGGCTAAGATAGTTGATTTTGAAAGAATTAAGTCTTTATATGAAAAAGATTCAGAATTTTCTTTACATTGGCTGGTCTGCAAAGAGGGAGAAGAAGAGGATATAAAATTCAGGAAGGGTTTCTATTTTATAAAAACAGATTATATATTCCGATAGACCCTTTGAGAAGGCAATTAATAGCTAATATACATGCTGGGGGATTGGCTGGACATTTAGGCAGGGACAAGGTGTTAATTGAGTTAAAAAACAGGTTCTACTGGCCTAAATTGAATGAAGAAACAGAACAGTACATCCAAAGTTGCCAAATAAGCCAAGAGTCTTAAGGAACAAAACAGAACACTGGCCTCTACATACCATTACCTGTCCCTAGTGAACCTTGGACAGATCTGTCTATGGATTTTATTTTGGGACTACCCAAAACCAAATCCGGGTTTGATTCTATATTTGTAGTGGCAGACAGATTTTCAAAGATAGCACATTTTTTACCCTGCAAGAAAAGTAGTGATGCAGTCTATGTAGCACAACTTTTTTCCAAAGATGTAGTGCGATTGCATGGAGTTCCAAAATCTATAGTGTCTGACACTAAATTCTTGTCTCATTTTTGGATAACCTTGTGGGAGAGGTTTGACACAAAACTGAATTTTAGCACAACTTGTCACCCGCAATCTGATGGCCAAACTGAAGTTATTAACAGATCTGTGGGAACTTTACTGAGAAGTCTGGTTGGAAACAACAAAAAACAGTGGGACCTATGCTTACCACAAGCTGAATTTGCATTCAATTATATGACAAACAGATCTACGGGTGTTAGTCCTTTTATTGCAGCCTATGGTCATCAACCAAAACAAGCAGTAGATGTTTCTTAAGTACCACCTAATCAACCAGTAGTTGAAAACATGATAAACAGGGCACAAGAAGTTCATAGATTAGTGGAAGAAACTTTAAATATTTCTAATAGCAAATACAAAGCTTCAGCAAACAGAAAAAGGAGAACTCAAGAATTTCAAGTGGGAGAACTAGTGATGGTTCACATAAGTAAAGAGAGAGTACCTACAGGGACCTATTATAAATTGAAACCAAGGAACCATGGTCCATTCAGAATATTGAGAAAAATTAATGACAATGCTTATGTCATAGATTTACCTAATCAGTGCAATATGTCCAAGTCATTCAACATATGTGATATCAGAAAATATTACCCTGAAGAGTTTGCTAAAGATCAATTCGGGACAATTGAACCTATAGAAGGGTGCATGATGCAGTAGAAGATTCTGCCATTATTAATTACACAAATAATTACAATAATATATTCTATGGACAGAATCGTGATCAAGGGGATTTTAATTGGCTTGACCAAGCCAACCCATATTCCTCTTAAGGAAACATCACACTCACATCAAATGGGTTGCCCATTACCTTTGATGTGAGTATAAATATAATGGGCCCAAGGAGGGGAAGATCAATTATCGAATTATTGCAATTACCAAAGGTAACTTCTTTCCTTTCTTCCCTGTTTTTCTCCTTCCTCGTTTTTTCCTGCAAACAGTTTTCTTTCTACCCTAGATCTAGAACCTTGGTGGATTCCAAGCTTCTTTCTTTTTTCCCTAATCGAAGAAGGATAAACCCTATTCTTCTTCTCTGTTTTAATCACTAAGAATCTTCTCCTACATCACCTGAGGCCTACAAAAAAAGTTGTTGTCATCCTTTGGGGCATAGCACGATGCAGGTATAGAAGACAAACCTCCGGAGATAGACGACCACGACCTAGAATATCAATACTAGGCAGTGTGGCTGTGTGGAAAGTGTCTTAATGAAGTTTTGGCTCATTTCCATATTTTTATCTTTTATGCTTATTGCTACATCTGTAATCAGGACACTGTCCATTTTATAAAAATGAAAACCTTTAACTGCTTCAAAAAAACAAGAATTCGCAATATTTTATAATGGTTCCACCCAAGAAATGGTGTACGTCGACTTGGAGACTCTTATTGATGGTAGCTATTCTATTACACTCATACAATTGAGATTAGGTTTTCAGCACTATATTAATAGTATATATAGTGTAGAATTGACTTGGGTCCATTCCAAGTTAATAACTCATAATTGGCCCAATAAAGATACCAATTAAATAATCTCCATTAACACTTATAACTCCCATTAATATGCATAAAAATTAACAAAAGAAACCAAGCCTGGTTTGAGAATGCCTATGAGCAAATAAGGGTAGAATACTTACCTGATGGAATTCCCAAAGGTCTTTAGGCTGGAACAATCCAAAAATTCTCCCTATACTCTTATTAGAGATCTCGATGGTGCAAGCTACCTAAAACAAATACTAATTGATATTTGATGGTCCTCAAGAGTGCTTAAGGATGATCTCTGAACCTGAAAGACAGGGATATTTTTAAGTTCTGTATTATCCCCACATCCTTAAAAATATTACTGAGCACTTGTTTTTGTTGATATCTAGTCCTATGAAGGTGGGGAATTTTTCCAAGATATCCAGTATCCACTATACATTTAATGAATTTATTATTTGCCTTGGTAAAAAGGAGGATATCATCAGCAATAAAAGATGGGTGATGGAATTGGTGCTATTTACTGCTAGGTGTCATGCTTCTCCTGCCCCACCTTGTTCTCAAGAAGTCTGAAGAGGGTATCCGTAATAACCAAGGTTTAAGTTGCGCCATAGCGTGTAGCGCCAAAAACCTGCGCTATGGGGAGATAGCATGCTATAGCGCCTACATAGCGCCAAGTGTGATTTTAAAAAAAATCAGATATACATGGATATTAATAAACCCTGTAATATTAATTCCATCAATTAACTATAAACCATGTAATATAGTCAATAAAGAGTAGCGAATAGTCAATAATTTTAAAAGCCAAAATTATAAATTTTAGTGACCAAAATAAAGAGTAAAATCATAAGTCTAAAACTCTAAAGTTCTATAGTTGCACGTCTATTCTAACTTCTAACTCCAGATCAGACCCTGTTTAAAAAAATTAAAAATCAAGATAAAAATCTGACCTTGTTTAAAAATTCATATCCTAAAAAAATTTAAAAAAAATCAAGATCAGTTTGTAGAATTCTGATTAAAAAATGTCAAAAAAAATCATGCTGCCAGCTCATAGCGCCGGCTACCCATTCTATGGGGTTTATAGCGTGCGCAACTTAAACCATGGTAATAACATCAAACAGAATTGGAGAGAGGGAGTCGTCTTGTCGGATTCCCCTTTGGTTTTTGAATGGGGGTATGAGAGTGCCCTCTGCTGGCACAAAGAATGAGGTGATGAAGATACAGTTTCCTATGATTTTTGTGAAAAGTTGGGAGAAGCCTAATGGTTGTGAATTTGTGATTGCCCTTCATTTGACAGTGTCAAAAGTTTTCTTGAAGTCAATGCTAAGGTCCCCTACAATCGCCCATTGTGGTAGGCGGTCGTATGACACTTCATGAACCCTCTCCGTTGAATCCTTGCTGACTCGAATTAGTGTATGTATCACGGAGAATTTCTCAATTCCTCTCAGTGAAATCAGCAACTTCCCTAAATAGGAGTTTAAAAATCACTTCCTTATACTTGATGATCTGAATTGACCTCTTAAAATTCTACTTGTGTTTAACCATATTGGTCATAGCCATGATGGTGGGTGATCCTCCAAATACATGTAGAGTGAGAGCTAGCACAGATTCAGGTAATGGGATGATTTCTCGATTAGAGTGCAACCTCTGTGCCTTGATGTCTGGCTAGTGGAATATAAATAAACAGCATATAACTTATCAAATCCTGTTGATTCTAAACATTTAACACAAAATCAACACTTAATCCCTACTGGCTACTGATTAGTGACTAACCACATTCTAAAATTTCCAATTTTAGCTTATCCCTTCCCCCAAGTAAAATCTTTTCTCCTTCTTCATAATCCATATAACTTATCAAATCCTATTGATTCTAAACATCTAACACCAAATCAACACTTAACCCCTACTGGATACTGATTAGTGACTAACCACATTCTAAAAATTTCAATTTTAGCTTATCCCCTCCCCAAAAAAACTCATTGCTCCTTCTTCACAATCCATCTACAACTAGTCAATGCCCATCCAATTTGAAATATATTAATAGAATAATCGTGCGGCCAATAACAAATAGAAAACATACTCGAATGAGTGTAATGATAATAACACCGCACTCGTAGCACTTGGAACGTTTCTCCACCATTTTCTTCCCACAGGCAAGACAAAGTGTCAGATGCTTGCAATTACTTCCATACAGTTCAGATGTCGATCCGCAACCTCCACACGAAGATTTCAAAACCAGATCTACCGACATGATCGCGGCTTCCTATCGAGTGGTGATTGATCAACCGAACCCTAATCGTAAATCTACGGAAAAAACAGGCGGTTGCGAAGTAGAGACTGTCGAGAAATGAAAAGAAGGTGAGATATTTTATTCATAAAATACTAAAATATTTATATAAATTGAGAACATAGTGGGGTCCACAGTATGTGCTGTCTGTAGGGGTGAGCGGGATTGCGTTCCTCGTAGCCGGTCATTCCTCGATCTCAAAAATCGTCTTCCTACCCGCACCCAAAACTTTAATTTTTTAAAATTCTTTTTAAATTTATTTTAAATAGTAATTTACTAAAAATACTAATGGTAATATGTTACTACTTATTTATTTACTAATGTAATTAAAATATTGATTTAAATGTAAATAGTTTAAATAATTACTAAATAGTCAGCGATGGAACAAGATGGTCCGTGGTGGTTATTTGAGTATTTGAAGTTGGAGATTAGGTTTAACTTTTAAGTTTTTAATTAAAATATAGACTTAATTTTACGATTTTAAATATAAATTTATCTATTTAATATATTGTATAAGGTTATTTATATAAATTATACAATATTAATTTTTTATAGGGTTTATATACAATTTTCTCCGAGTACGAGGATTATCCGGGGCGGGAATTTCAATCCCCATCCCCGTACCTGGAAATGACCGGGGACGGGAATTTTTCTGCTTTGGGTAGGAGAATCATCTCCGTACCCGCTCGTACGGGTCGGGTACCGGAGAATCTTACCCCTAGCTGTGTGTGTACTTTTTTATTTATTTAAAAACCCACAACCAAGCGGTTCTCATCCTTATTGTTGCACTTGTAATAAAAAGATTGAGATTGAGGAAAGTTTTACCTAAGCGATAGCATGTAAGTGAAAGAAGAGACTATTTACTCTGGCCCCACACTATCAGTGGTGAATCAGACGTGAAACGAGCAAGCAATCATAGAGAGAGGATGATCACCGGAAGTGGTTTCGGAAGGAAGGAGAATCAGACGGAAGGCACCACCAGGTGGAGTCGCAGGTCGCTGGCAACGAGGAATGACCTTGAATAGAAGGATCCCAACTTGGAAGAAGAATAAGAACCGTACCGATCGAACGGTCATGTCATGTTTATGACTAACAATTCCAAAGCTACGGTTGGAACATCCGTCGTTTGGCTAGGTAAAGACCTATCGCTACGCCTGGGATCAACAACTCTAAACACTCCTGCACATAAGGAAGAAGGTACTAATGGTATGCATCTTGTCACGAGCTTTTTTCTAGGGATAATACTGATATTACAGAAATCGTACACTTACCTTTTTTATTAACTAAGTCTAGGATTTCGCTCGCTTTACGTCGGAACCCTCAAAGGCTCCTACGTAGCACAAGAACCAAAGGTCTTTACAGGACACAAAGCGACTCGTAGAACTCGTCGATTTTCCATGCATCGCCTAATTCCTAAGGACATCACCACAGATTAGGGACGTCTCTCATATGGGTCATCGCCTGAGTACTCAAATGTTCCTTTTGACAAATCAGTGACCATCATAATGGTCAGAGAGTGATCTCTGCCTTGGATCGTGCTCTTAAGAATCCTATAAAAAGGGACCCAGCGGCACATCCAAGGAACTAGTTTTTCTCCACTCTATAGCACCACATCAAAACAATGACCGATCCTATAGTCGTTGATTGCTCACTCCAGACATTAACCTAAAGTGTATTTCAAGGATCTTTTTGCTTCCGGCATAGTAAGACTACCGCTTGTTAGCATTGCAACTCGAGTCTACCGAACCGAATACCTAAGTATTTGGTTCGTTTAAATAAACGAGCCTACTCTTGGATTTGGGTTCGGTTCGTTTAATAACCGAATCTATCTGAATCCGAACCGAACCGAATAGTTCGTCGAATACTGAATTTTTTTTACATCATCTTAAAAATTAAAAAAAATAAACATGTTCATTTGATCATCTTTGAAAAATAAAAAATAAAAAAACATTGTTTATAGTTTTTTTTGTTGAGTCAATCCTTAGGCATTTTTTTTCTTATTGATTAAAAATTAGTATTAATATACTATATTGACGATTTTTTTAAAAAATATACATAAGTTATGAAATATATAATTTAAATTTAAAATAAAAAATTATATAATATAAGTTATATAATATAAGTTTATAATATTAAATAATAAAATATAATAAAAATGTTAAACGAACTTAACTGGTTGAGGTTCGGTTTGTTTAATTAAATGAATCTATTTTAAGGTTCGGTTCGGTTCGTTTTATCGAATACCGAACTTTTGTTGCAACGCTACCGCTTGCACCACCGTGAGTAATGAAGAGATTTTTCGATCCTCATCCGGGTTCACTAATAATCTAGGACACTTAACTCACAATAATCCAATCCCTGGCTAGGATCTCTTAAATTTTCCTTTTATGATCCTAGGGGCGCGGCTTACGTGGCCTCACACAGACATCAGTTTGGGTCCACCAAACCCAGTCTCACGCGGATAGATCCGTGTCGGGTTCCCTAGGCCGTCTGCGCCCCGTTGGTCTAAAATTGTCCGGTACATTTGGGTCTCCTTTGTGGGCCTACGATGCCAATTACTTGGGCCTACTCTATTTCTTTTTTATTATCATACAACTTGATGAGTTATGACGAATGCGATTACGAATCTGGATTTCATCTAGAACTACAAATATTAGTTTATTAGTATTTTCTAAAGCCTGATCCATTTAACATATCAACCTACTCCAATCTGATCGACCCGATTAACCGTAGAATCGTTGGCGCGACAAGTGTTTGATTCTGCACGACTGTACGTCTGTCTCTCTTTCTCCCTCGGTTGCTCTGGAAGGAAGGAACAGAAGTCGGCGACGGCGAAATGTGTTCGGTCGTGTTGCGATTGGTTGGATTATCGTCTCGTCGCTTGCGTCTTCTTCCTGATGGAATCCAGTACGACTCATCATACTTCTGCGTTTCTGATTTCTCTCTTTCTTTCTATTGATTAATCGAGCAAGTTATCAGTTGTACGATTTGGGTGTTGACCTTTTCTGCCTAATTTAATGTATTGCCAAACCGTTGAATCTCCTTGTTTGATGCTTGATGGGGTTCTTCTTTTGCCCTCTAAACCGTTAGATTTTGTTCAGATAGTTGTCACTTGTGAGGTATGAATGCTTTTTTCTTTTCTTGAGAAGAATCGTACAATTGTTTTCTGACTGCAATTGAGATTTAAGATCGAACCGTCTGATTTCAATCTGTTTGAGTTAAATCCTAAAAAAATAAAACCAACTTTCATGTAGTTTGATTTTTTTTCTGCTTTGTTGAAGGATTAGATTGAATTTGAAGAACATTATTAACTATTATTGCTTTTGGAGATAAATATTTCGATTAGCTATCCTCATTCCTCGATATATATATTGATAACAATCAGGCACTAAAACCATGTATATTCATCAACCATTCAATAGTATATGATTGGAAAATATAATCCTGACATGTACATGCCATTAAAATATTGTGTCTGTATAAGTGTGTAACCATGTTTGTGCCATAAATTGACGGGTTCTAAATATGATCTGAGCTTCAGCAGTTATAAGGAGGCAAAATTCAATCTAACATAAAAGTTATGTCAAAAAATATGAGATTGATTGTATTTCTAATACATTGGATCTATATTTCATGTGAATGCTGATCACACACATACATATGATGACATATAAAGATTTTTTTATTCCTCATATTTCTTTGTTTTAAAAAATGAATTCATCTAAGATGTTACGTCATGGCAGAGTGTCATTAGCATCAAAAAGTGGAAGGTTTCTATCAACAGATTCCAGTTCCACTATTGAAAATGATTCTTCCAAAGTTGAAGAAGCAGAGACTATGAATACGCCACCACCGCCATCGGAGAAGGTGTGTTTCACTTCCTCTTAATCCAACAATAATTAGATATTTTTCACTTCTATCTTTATTACTCTTTTCTTTCTCTAAAATATGATCGATTGAGTCTTCTTTTCACATTTTTTCTAGATACTTGTATTGGGTGGAAATGGATTTGTTGGCTCTCATGTTTGTCAAGAAGCTTTAGCAAATGGCTTATCTGTCTGCAGTATTAGCAGGTACTTGTACCTTGAAAAAGGAAATATTTGTCTATACCATAGTACAAAAAAGAGAAAAACGCTTCCACTTTTCAGGAAGAGCTTTTTTGCTTTGGGCGCTTAAAGTGTCAGGGGTATTTTAGTAATATCCTGTAAAAATACATATAATTCTATATAAATAAATACATACAAAACCTATAGAAAATTAAAAATACCTTATAAAAGTATAAAATCACATGTAATAGAACATTAAAGATTTAATTCATAGTTTCATACAACTAAAATTAAATCCAACTTTTTTGTAAATTGGGCATTAGCCTGATTTTTAAATAAAAAATTAAATTGCTTCAAAAAAAAAAATCCAACTAAAATCTGAAAGTGAGGTAAGGGTTTTTAATTTAAGTTAGAATAAAGGGGTAGAATAGGAAAAAAATTATATTAGGTGAAAATATTAATAAATAATAGGTGTGATTGGGTAATCGGGCAGATCTTTTTTTTTGATATATTTGATCAACTTGACAATCAATCATTGTTCCATCCTAAATTTTACAATGATTTAGTATTAGTTTTTTTAAGTTGTAAATATGTATTTATTACCAGCACTTTTTTTCAGGTCTGGAAGATCGTCTTTAAAAGAATCTTGGGCTAATAATATTATTTGGCACGAAGGTTGAATCAATACACACATCAGTTTATCCCATCTGTCATCTCTACCATTGCTTTTAATATTATAAATTATATTATGTGGTAATGATTGATTTTCTGTGCAGGTGATCTCCTTCTTCCTGAGTCGTGGAAGGATGTTTTAAATGGAGTGACTTCTGTGGTATGCGATTTCTACCCTTCAGAATATCATTTTTACAAATCATTTAATTTTTTAGTGTCCATTTGCATGTAAACAAGAATTTTTTAGAAAATAAATTAACGTCTAGGATAGGGGTAAAAACAGGGCAGGTTGAGCGTGGGGCAGTCCGATCCTGATCTTTGAAGACCGGGACATGACCGGGGCAGGATTAACGGTACGACGAGTAAACAATATAAAAGGGTATATCTGCTCCATTCCATCCCGAAATAACAGTGGGCAGAAGGTCATGGAGCACATGGCAAAATTGAGTAAAAAATTGCCCCTGTTCTGGACTCATTGAGGTGGGACACCTCTGCCCTGTTTCACTCCTATTTCGGGATCATTCAAAGATAGTTTGGTGGTAAAATAACTGGCGGTACACGGGTGTTCCGCCATGCTCTCTTCAGGGGGGAGTACTGGTGAGACATGCCTGATTACGTCAGTCACTCCCAGCAACGCCCTTCAAACAAGGAATAGGGTTCCGTCGCTATATGCCGGACCCCCGGAAGGCTTCCACGGTGCGGAGCACGTGTCTACGTCAAGAGCCCAAGACAACACTTGGGAGTCGCCGACTGGGACTACCAAGTCGCCGACTCCGGAGGTGTATCGCCGATTCCGACCAGGGAACTCGGGTCTGGTAGACCAAGGACTTGGCCTCCAAGGAATCGGCGACTTCACCTCTGGATCGGCGACTCCCACACCTGAGTCGCCGACTCCCAGCACTCCCAGCCGTTACGCGGGTGGGCTCACACCATTATGGCACCCTTCAATAGGATACCATAATGGGGTGGGCCCCACTCAATTGAATGGAAACGCCTCTGGGACCCTATAAAAGAGGTCCTAAGGGTGTCCTCCATTCACAACATCTTCACTTGACTCACACTCCACACCAGAGAACAAAGGAGCCCGAGTCGCCGACTCCCACACCTGAGTCGCCGACTCCCCTCCACTTGTGCAGGTATTTGACGTAGAGCGCGCGTCGTAAACTCCAAAGCCTCCGGCCCTTCTCGCAACCCCGCGAGCCTACTGGTAGCAGATTTCGTGCTTCATCAATAACATATTGGCAATTGGCATTCACACTTTCACAGTAAATGTTTTCAATCTTAAATAATTCTTGATTCGTGCATTGTTTGAACTTTTGGAGTGATCATTTTAGTGTTTTCCTTTTATTTATTATAGTTCAAATTTAAAAATTAAACCGTCCTTTTAGTTATGTGATTATGATTGATGATTCATTTATATTATCACACAGATATCATGCGTTGGAGGCTTTGGATCAAATTCACATATGTACAAAATCAATGGAACTGCAAATATAAATGCTGTCAAAGCTGCTTCGGAGAAAGGTATAAATATATACCATTGCCCTAAGTCCCTAACTATCATATGAAAAATGAAAATAGATTCTGATTAGTTTCATCCCTTTAAAAAAAAATTATGTAATGTTAATATGCAAAAATTAGGTACAACAACATTATGAATTATTTTGATTTTTACATAACATTATGAATTATATTATTTTTTACATGTTTAGTGAAATTAATTTATTATGGATTTTAACGCTACTCTTTTGTAAATGAACATAAATCAATATATGTGAAATCTAGTTAATTTCGTTTCCTCTATCAGGCATAAAAAGATTTGTATATATATCGGCATCTGATTTTGGGTTTGTTAATTATATGCTAAAAGGATATTACGAAGGAAAGGTATAGTATTTCACTATTTTGAATTTCTTTCTTTCTTTTTTACAATAATTTTTTTCATTATTAACTTTACTTTTTTAAAATCTGAAAAAATAATCAAATGGTATTTTTCTGAAATCTTTCTTGCAGAGAGCTACTGAAAAAGAACTGTTTTCAAATTTTCCTTATGGGGGTAATTGATTTTTTCATATTTCTTTCGATTTCATGAATATTTAATTTCAATTTTCCACTACAGAGAATCAGAAGTACATCAATTCATCAAATATATTTTGCTTAAAAAATAAATAATATTGGCAGTACACAAAATATACCAACTGCATCGTCTATTGATCAACATTCACTGATACCGTGAGAAATAGATACTTCCACCCTCGATAAAATCCAAGCATTTTATATGACATTGTAATATTGTATACTGTATACATATCCAGAATTATTTTAAGAATTTGACATAATGAAATGTGATGTGATAATTCTCACATGCAACCGATATAGATATTGACATTAACAAATAACAATATAGGTTAAAGACTTAGAGTTAATAATCAACTTACTTTAATACCATTTAGAAAGATGAGTCATCATTCAGGCATTCATTACCAATCACCACTCATTATAAAGCTTATGTACTTAGTCGATAATGGTATCATCTAAGATTTTATTTAACACTTTTCACGGTAATTATTGGCATTTGTTCTTTCCGCCATTTTTATCGATATAAAATCACTAATCTAACATCAAATCTTCAACATATATTATAGTTCTATATCAAAAAAAACACATCACAAATCAATTTTTTTGCAGGTGTAGCATTTCGACCAGGTTTTATCCACGGAACTCGCAAAGTTGGTAACATGAACATTCCTTTAAGCCTTATTGGATCTCCACTCGAAATGGTAAAATATCCCACAACATACCATAACACATTACACATTAAAAACCATTTGACCTTTGCCTACCTACTCTTGATTTATTATCTATATTTTTATATTTAGGTTCTTCAGCATGCAAAACCACTGAGTCGGGTGCCCATTGTAGGACCACTCCTTGCACCTCCTGTTCATGTTAAATCGGTCGCTAAAGTTGCCGTGAGAGCTGCGACTGATCAAGTGTTTCCACCTGGAATCATTGATGTATATGGTATCAAGCGGTTTAGCAATAATTAATGAATGATATCTCACATGTGATTTTGGTAACTACTTCCACCATCCAGCGACGTAATAAATAAATCCTGTTGGTTGAATCTCAGCCTAGACTCTTTATTTCTTTCCGGTATAAAATCTTATTGACAAGTGCAGTGTAAATCTTATTGACATATTTAAATCAATATATGTCATTCCATTGAGTTAGAACTTCCAGAATGCATTTCTAATTTTCATGCATGATTGCATTTAGTGTTCTGATGTGGTTGTTGAATCTTAATTGAATAATGCTGGAATTTGTAGATTGGCCCAAATGTTTGTTGTTGAATTTCCACCTTGAACAAAGATAGTAGGATATTGATAGCATTCCAATAAATGCAGTGGTTTGGGGGTTTGCACGTTTATCTGTATCGCTGTTTATCTCACTATTTGCTCTGCTGTGAATCAATTGGTTATCATCTCCATGAATCCATGATGCATATATACATATTACATGCCACCGTCAAATGTGATCAATGCGGTGCCAGTGGTGGTTGTGGTTGCGACGTCTATTGTTGTGCAGTTATATCTATATACATGTTTATTATCTTTGAAGTTTTTTCATGCACACTGACTGTCATGATAAAAACAAAACAATATATCTTCAATCACTTCACTACCAATCTATGGATCTAACCAGCGGTGCATTTAATTGGACCCATCCATCGTGATTCCTGATCGCCCGGCTGATCCTATTTAATCCACACAGTATATGCCGAATTGCATAGTTGTGTACTTGTGTATCTAGAGAAAATGACGTTTACCATCCTGATGATTGTATTTCTTGTGCTTCTTCCGACCACTGTCACTCCATATCAGACTATCCTTGTTGATAATCTCAAAACTTACCATAGAATTAAGCTGCCGTCTTCCGTCATCGGCCCTGAGAGCTTGGCTTTTGATGCTGCCAATGAAGGACCCTATGTTGGTGTTGCTGATGGGAGAGTTCTCAAGTGGAATGGACATGTCCAAGGTTGGACAAGCTTCGCAGTCCCACCTCGACATAGGTATGTTTTTTTTTGAAAGCAGGTATGTTAAATTGTAGTTGATATATATTTTTCTTTCTTTCTTTCTTTCAATTGATTGATATATATATATGTTGATCGATCTAGAGGGGTAAGTAGTGAAGAGTGTGATGGAAATAGTAACATCAGCATGGAGGCTAAATGTGGGAGGCCTCTAGGTTTGCAATTCCATAAAGCCACAGGCGATCTTTACATATGCGACGCGTATTTTGGGCTCATGGTCGTTGGGAAAAACGGCGGCGTGGCCACTAGGTTGACTCATGAGGATCCACGAGGCGTTGCCATTCGGTTCACCAATGGAGTCGACATCAATCAAGAGACTGGAATTGTCTACTTCACTGATACCAGCACTAAGTTCCAAAGAAGGTAATTCTTCACACATCTTTATGTAACATAACTAGACACGTTGCTACATGAACTAAATAAAAAAAAATTAATGAACAGGTAGATTATTTAACTAAATTAAAGATTTAAATACAATCGATGCAGTGCTTGGGTGTGGGCAGTTGCCACAGATGATGCTACTGGGAGGTTCATGAGCTACAATCCTAGAACAAAAGAGGTGAAGGTTCTGGTTGAAAATCTCGAGTTCGCCAATGGAGTTTCGTTGAGCAAAGATGGAAGATTTGCGCTTATATGCGAGACTACAAAACAACATGTTCTTCGCTACTGGTTGAAAGGTCATCATAAGTACAAAGCTAGAAAGCTCGAAGTGTTCGCTAATCTGACAACTTATCCCGACAACGTGAAGAGAAATTCCCTAGGAGAATTTTGGGTCGGATTGAATTCGGGAAGAGGTACCATTCATAAGGTGAAAGATAGTGAAACTGCTGACACCGAAATAATAGGAATCAAGTATGCAGAAGGAGGCAAAGTTTTGGAGACATTGTACCAAAATGACATTATGAACTCTGTAAGTGAGTTGGTTGAAAACAAAGGCACTCTATGGATTGGATCTGGTGTTGCACCTTTTGTTTCTATGTTTTAACAACGTTGGAATAAGAATTTTTTGTTCCAAAATGAATAAGAATATTTTGTTGGAATTTACAACAACGTTTTACCATAAGTCTTTAAAATCATCTTTTCAAACCCAGCTTATTTTTTAACCCAATATTTCAACTATTTGCATACTACATTTAATTCTCTTACAATTTAATTCTGATAACATGCAAGTATGTCACACTTGTCCCCAAAATCAAGGACGCAAGGGAGATATCAGATTTCAGACCTATCTCATGCATAAATACAACTTATAAAATTATATCTAAAATTCTTACTAACAGGTTGGTGGTTGTATTGTAGGACCTCACACTACAAGAAATCCGACCTTGTATGGCGGACTTTAGATGGCGGATTTCCGCCATCTAAAGTGATCCTCGGCGGAAATCCGCCATCTAAAGCCCGCCATCTTGGACACCGTCATTAAAACCCATAAACCGCCATCTAAAGACCGCCATCTATTATCCATCCCCATTTCCCACCAAAAATAGTATAGATGGCGGATTTCCGCCATCTAAACTGAAAATTTTGGCGCGAATTGAAAAGTTTTAGATGGCGGAAATCCGCCATCTAAAATATGGCGCGGGAATAGTTTGGCGCCAATTCATTGATGGCGGTTCATTTCATTGACGGCGGATGTCCGCCGACTATCC
>LFYR01000687.1:0-31261 GCA_001185155.1 Zostera marina | reverse complement strand
AGTACAGCAGGCGGTTCCCTTAGTTTATAGATGGCGGAAATCCGTCATCTATTCGTGGGAGAGGGCGATTGTGCCCAGCTTTAGATGGCGGATTTCCGCCATCTAAAACTTAGTAGAAGAGTTTAGATGGCGGAAATCCGCCATACAAGGTTTGTTACATTTTTTTTTTTAAAACAGGATTCTATATTGTGCGTTCGAATCGTTGTTTTTCGAAATAAAAGCGATATTTGAGAAAACGATTTGAAATAGAAATGGAAATCGATGTTTTTTATTAAAAAGAAATTAAATTACAGAATCGTTAAACATTCGAAGTTTTAATAAGAAAAAAAAAATTGTTTATCAACACTCGTCTTCTGAATCAGAATCAGAATCTTCAGAATCAGAATTATCTGATCCGAATGCAGACGGTATTGTTGACTTTGAAGTAGAAGCCAGCTGCGTCATGTCTAGTCCAGAAGTCTTCAAAGTCTTGTTCAATTTCTTCATATAGGATTTCATAGCATTGAACTTTTTCTTGTATTTCGAGACGTCTTTTTGACTCTCGTTACACTTGTTCTGAAAATGAAAACAACAATGAGTTCGGTAATCAACAAAATTATTAAAATATATTGTAAATACCTCCAATGCTTTGAATTTTTCCGACCATACTGCATCTGGTGGTGTTTCAACAGTCGTGCTCTCTGAGATCGGCTCTTTTCCTTTCCAATTTGGAGCAGCCCATCTTTCGTTTGTTGTGCTCACCATACTTGCAGCTTCTCCGATTCCAATTATTCGATTCTTCTTATTTTTGCCGAAAGTCTTGTTGACCGTCGCTTCGATAAATTGCTGCGTTATAAAAAAAAATAAGAAAAACAAAATATAATTAAAATAATAAATGGAACTTACAATTGGAGTCATTGATTCAGATTCAGCCCACGATTTTGCCTCTGGAGTTTTGATAAATTCCGTGGCTTCAAGCTGAAAGAATAACAAAATCAAACAATGAAAATAGAAATTAGAAAATATAAATAATTTTTAAAAAATTCTTACAACTTTATCGCTTCCTTTATAAGTCATTTGTAAAGTCTCTGACCAAGCTTCGACTTCACTCCTTCCTTGTTGCATCTATATTCACATAAATCATTAATATATAAAAAAAAATATAAAAATTAAAAATAAATTACCAATTCATGACGTCTTTGCGCTAATCCTTTTGAACCAGCGTGATGTGTCATTTGATTCGCTCGGTTCGCGGTGTTTATCTCGGAAATTTGCTGAAATTAAAAAAAAAATAAGTTTCAAAAATAATTAATATAATAAATATATATATATACATATACGTACCTTTCCTTTTTTCGAACGATGCTGTATCAATTTATTTAGAAATTGAGGTTTGCTGACATACGGCGGAAGAGTCGCTAAGATGTCTTCTTCTCTCATATCAGGATCAGAGCCATAAGTTTTAATCAAAGAATTATGGTTGCTCCTCCAGAGTTTGTTCAGCCTGCCATTGATGTAAGTTTGTGCAGCTTTGCTTCCACTTAAATCATATTCAGCCTACATATTCAAAACTTATAAGTTTTGGAAAATTAATAAATTATATAAAAAATTATATACTTACAGTTAATATTTTTAGCGCGTCTTGGAAATTCTGTTGTGGTTGATGACGTCACTCAATGTCGTACGGAAAAAGAGTATGGTCTTTTGCTAAAAGAGCCATTCTTGTCGTTAACTTCTTCGCCATTTCATCCGTGGCTTGGTTTGTGTTATCAAACATAACCTTCCACTTCGTACCTTTCTCTGGATGGTTATGGGGGTGGTCTTTTATGCGACCACGACCCTTCTTTTGTGGAGGCACATTTGAAGTGGATGGCCTCGCATCTAATTAATTTACATATTTAAAAATTAATATTTAATAA
This sequence comes from Zostera marina, assembly GCA_001185155.1. Classification (NCBI taxonomy): domain Eukaryota; kingdom Viridiplantae; phylum Streptophyta; class Magnoliopsida; order Alismatales; family Zosteraceae; genus Zostera; species Zostera marina. Next base: position 29,363 of record LFYR01000687.1, on the reverse strand, counting down.
AAATCATGATAATATTTAAAATATTAATAATGAACTGACCACTCGAACTGGACTCCTCGAAAGAGCGACGGGATGTAACCATCGCCAGTGCCATAAAAGGTGTGATCACACCAACCAGAAAGAAAAATGTAAACATAATCTGAAATATTACAATTTTAAAATAAAATCAGTTATTTTAAATACATAGCCAGACACCCGTATATGGGGTCTTGGTCTGACACAACAACCAAACATTTTTCCTATTGTAATTTACATTCTTTATTATTAAACACAACAAATCTTCGAAGTCGTCGTGAGAAGAGTTGTATTCGATTTTGAATGAATGTGTGCCACCACAATCATTCAACACTCTAGCCTCGTATCCTAACACTAAAATCTGACCGGTTTCCATTGTTTGAGGATTTGTTGACCATATTTTTGGACAGTTCTGAAAATGATGACCGTTGACTCCGCAACGGAAACAAGCAAAAACACGACAATAATAATCTATGTTTTTGTGAAAACTACGTTGAATCTGTTTAAGTCGCTCTAGTCGTTCATATCGTGCGACGATTGCAAGTAGTTGGCTCATTTTTTACTGAAAAAAAGAAATATTTATAATCAACATGATATTACATTGAAAATATTAAATTATACTGTAATATAATACTTTATAATTTAATTACAACAATCATCATTATCAACATCGAAAATATCTCTATTTGGTATTTTAAGGACTGAACTCCATTCAGATTCTACCGGATCTTGAATGTAGAAACATTGTTGAGCCTGATTTGCCAAAATGAATGGTTCCTTTCCAAATTTCCCCCGTGTCGTGTTGACTGAAACGACACCAAAATCATCGACTTTAGTACCTACTTTTCCAGGATCGTACCACTTACATTCAAACAGACAATATTTCGTCGTGTGACCGTAGCAAATTTCGAAGACATTTTCTAATAATCCATGATATTCAATTTCTGCTACCAACGGAGCATCATTTGGAGATTTTGCATACGTTGATGTTGTAGCCGATAGAAAAATACCGTTATTTTGCGTCGATCTACGATTTGTCAATTCTGACGTCTGAAATTTTAATCCATTCATAATGTAACCACTATAAATTGAAGCAAAATAACTTGGTCCGCGGGAAATAGAATTCAAATCTGTGTCAGATTGTTGAGCTTCGGACATGTGTTTCTTAAACCAATCGGCAAATTGTTTGAAGTGTAAATTTTCCAGACGAAGCTGTGTGTGTTTTGGAAACATAACTTTCAAATGCTTCAAGTGTTTATTTCGATATGGTTCGACACTTCAACTGATACAATTCCAAGATAAAAGATAGTTTGGAAAACTCAGTGCAACCTGGATATAACTGTTCTTCACCTTCTTTTAGACGGCGTAAGAACGAATCGTCATATCTCTGCTCTGGATCTTCGTCGACTGGATCTACATCGACTGGATCTTCATGGACAGGCTCGTATTCGAGAGGTTCTGTTTCGAGAAAATCTTCGTCGGCTGTATTGTCAACTACATGTTCTCCGTAAACCGCACGAACCAATCCAATCATATCGTTACCTGTTTCCGCCACTGTTTCTTTTCGTTTCACTTTTTTCTCACCGTATCTACTCGGTAACTCTCCGTGACGCGTCCAAACATCGTAATGTTTCAACCAACCATTTATGAAAACATGTTTCCTCATCTCCTTTATAGGAATCACTTCACTATTCGTGCAGGACGAGCATGGACAAGGTAAATAACCTTCTGGGTGAGTCGAATTCGAAATGGCGAAATTATTGAAAGCTGTTAACCCTTCGCCGTATTCTTTCGAAAACCGATCTAAACTCATCCAAGCTTTATCGGGTACTTTCATAACGTTCGACATTATCCTAAAAATTTAAATTTTTATCGAATTATAATTAATTAGATAAAAATTATTTGACTATTACAATATTAGTTATATTTCAATTTTTTGGGAAAATCTAGCTAATTATTGAACTAGGTACGTAATCTAGCTAGTTCAATTTTTTATAGGCCGGTCCTGGATGAACCGGGAGATAAAACCGGAAAGCATCTTGGGGATTGGGTGGTAGAGCGGCCTCCGACGAGGTAATTGCTTCACTCTACGTGGCATTTCTTAAAATCTAAAAAAATATTAAATTAATTAATTTAATAGTTTTTAAACAAAGAAATAAATAATTAATTAATCAATACATGGAAAATTAATGATTATTATTTCAATTTAAAATCATTTAATTTAATAATTATTCATTATGATTTCTATAATTTCATGCAAATTATATTCATTAACATTTCAATTTAATAATTACTAATTAATTAACAAATTTTTAATTTCAGGCAAATTAATCATTAACATTTCAATTTAATAATTACTATTAACAAATAATTAGCAAATTAATAATTTTTATTTCAATTTAAAATCATTCAATTTCATAATTATTCATTAACATTTCTATAATTTCATGCAAATTAATTAATCATTATTAATTCAATTTAAAATCATTCAATTTAATTATTATTAAATAATTAATAATTTTATGCAAATTAATAATTATTGATAAAATTTAAAATGATTCAATTTCATAATTATTAATTAACAATTTAATAATTTCATGCAAATTAATTATTATTGATAGAATTTCAAATCATTCAATTTCATAATTACTAATTAACAAATTTATATTTACATGCATGCAAATTAATTAAATATTTTTAAAACAAAATGATTAAATAAACATTTATAATACCGCAATAGAGCTTAATTCAATCCAAATTTTTGGATTCTTGATTTTTCAAAACCTACATCAAGTCAACAACACAATAATTTTTTAATTATTTCAACAAAATTATTAATTATTTAATTAAAAACAGTATATCAAATAATTAATTTCATTATTTTTAAAAATATTTAAAAACAGAAAATTATTTATTTATTTCAAAATATTATTAATTCTTTAATTAAAAACAGTAAATAAAATAATAATTTTAAATTAATTTTAAAATTATTTATTAATTTTTTAATTTAAAAACAGTAAATTATTTATTTTTTTATTTAAAGAAAATATTAATTAATTGTTTTATTAAATCAATAATAAAAGTAATTATTATTTTAATTAAATACACTTTCATTTAATTAAAAAACATAAAAACAGTAAATTAATTATTTATTTATTGAAAAAAATATATTCATTCATATTTAATTATTAACATATACAATACATTAATGTAAATTGTTCATTAATTACTATTTTTTTGATAAATAACATTCAATTAAATAATTATTAATTATTAAACAATATTATTTTACAATTTATTAAATAATAAAACATATTATTTTTTAACATAAACATTTAATATTTCATTAATAACATATTAATTTTATTGTAATTAATTACTTGAATTCATGCAAATTAATTAATTACATTAAAAAACACATTAATTATTTAATATAAATTTTAAATTATTTTAAAACATAAATTAATTAATTTTTTTAATTTTTTTTTAAATAATTTAAAAACAGAAAATTATTAAAACAAATTAATTTTTAAATTAATTTCTAATTTCAAACATGAAATACATTAATTATTTAACTATTTCAAATCATTATCTAATTTAATTATTTAAAAACAGTACTTTAATTATTTTAAAAACTAATTATTTTAATTTCATGTACAAGGATGAATACTTGATAGTTTATACTTTACTCCTAGTGTGTTGTATGCTCAATTTTATTATTACAGTACGATGAAGCTACAACATAGAAGATAGAACAAAGGCAAAATCATGAGTTCAATCATGAATCATCATGATTCATCTGCAGCAGAAAAGATCACCAACCAACCTTTAAAATCGGCCAGCAAACTAAGCAATATATGCAAGCATTTTCATTCTATGTCTTTATATGTTTGATCTCCATATGACAATTATAGATACCCATGTAAAGCAATAACCATCGCCCATATTTTCTCTTCTAACATGATCCTCAACATTCATTAAACATTCATTCAAACCCCACATTCATTAACATAATCCTTCTCAAATCATAATCCTTCTCAAACATTCATTAACATATATAGAACCCAAAATCTAAAAAATGTAAATCAATCAAAATCAATCAAAATGTAAATCAATTCATTAACATTATCATCTAAACATCTACACATCCAAACACTAACAAATATATAGATTAAAACACATGATTTACCCAAAACATCCAAACATCTAATCATCTAAAACAAATTCATAAAATACAAATATCAACATAAAAAAATGGAAGATCACATACCTTCACACCACGGAAAGGAAGACCGGCGGGAGGGGATGACGACGGCGACGGGACGACGGCGACGGGACGACGGCGACGGGACGACGGCAAGTGATCGATGACGACGAAGGCAGTTGGCAGCGGCGGCAATTGGGGAGAGGAGAGAACGATTTCAAAACAGACAGTGGCGTCTGTCGATTTGGGGTTTTTTATTAAACCCCAAAACTTACATGGAGGATTTCCGCCATGTAAGTACACTTAAGTGCCGCCATGTAAGGTGGAAAAGTCCGCCCAATCGAAATTTGGGAAGGCTTTTTCCGCCCGAGTCCCCGAATACTTAAGATGGCGGATTTCCGCCATCTTAAGTCAATTTAATCGGGTAATCGGGTTATTGTTTGGGGGAGATTCGAAATTTTGGGCGGGATAGTTTAGATGGCGGATTTCCGCCATCTAAACACCGCCATTGAAAACAATTTCGAACCGCCGGCGAGCCAAAACCTTTCCTCGGCGGACTCAAAGAATAGATGGCGGACATCCGCCATCTAAACAACTGAAGTATTGATGGCGGAAATCCGCCATCTAAAGTCCGCCATACAAGGTGCTTTTTTTTGTAGTGCGACTTCCCTTCTCTCACACCCATTTCAATCCCCCAACCTTCCACAACTCTTCATACCCTCCTTCCTCTTCCAAACGACTTCCTTCCTCTGAAACACATTTCTAGTCACCCGTCCTCTTGATGGGCTACTCCTATTGCCTTTTGTTTCAGAAACACATTTTCAGTTACCCGTCGTTATCTCGGTCGTCTTTTTCCCTTTATAATATTCTGTAATCTATTACCTGTCAAACACATCAAATGCCACCTATAAATAACTACTGACACTTATAAACTAAAAATACTACTACCTATCTCAATTATGTACCACGACTAAACCTAACACTAACCCTAACACTAGTGCAATTATGAAATACCACTAACCCTAACACAAGTGCAATTATGCACCATAACTAAACCTAACCCCAACACTAACCCTAACACTAGTGCAATTATACACCACCACTAGCCCTAACACTAGTGCAATTATGCACCACCACTAACCCTAACACTAACACTAGTACAAATATGTACCACCACTAACTCTAACACTAGTGCAATTATGCACTACCACTAACCCTAACCCTAACACTAACCCTAACACGAGTGTAATTTTGCACCACCACTAACCCTAAAACTAGCCCTAACACTAACCCTAACACCAGTGCAATTACGTAGGCTATTAACTCTAACACTAACCCCACACTAACCCTAACACTAGTGCAATTTTGCACCCCCACTAACCCTAAACCTAATCACTAGTGCAATTATGTACCGCCACTAACCCTAACACTAACCCTAACCCTAACCCTAACACTTGTGCAATTCGTGGGAGGCCCGACCAAGCATTTCACGCGTGCAATTCTTGTGAGTCCCGACCAAGGATTGCACTCTAGTGCAATTCGTGGGAGGCTCGATTAAGCATTTCACGCGTGCAATTCGTGTGTTTGTGAAAATTTCAGGTTTGTCCCTTGACAAACGGCATTTACCACTCATGCCCTTAAACCAGTGGACAGTTGTGGGTAATTTTTAAATTTCAACTATCTATCACTCAGATGACAAATAAGTACAACACAAAAAGATTAACTCAACTAATCATAATTACTATTAAGGTTTTTTTTAGTCCAAGTTCGAGTTTATATATTCCGTGTGTTAATTGTTTAGAAATATTTTTTTATTTTTATTTTTGGATTTGAATTTACATTTTTTTTAATATTTTAAAATTAACCATGGATAGAGGTGTAAATGGGTCCAGATCCGATCCGGTCTGAACCCAGCTGTCTGGATCTAGAGCTGAGGTTAATTTTAACCCTACTAATAATTTTGGGGTCCGGGTTCAAACTCGGATCCAAAAATTATAATTAAAAATATAAGTTATTAATATTATTTTTAACCTTAGGGTTTTAATTATAAAAGTAATCTATATCATCTTGAACCTTAGGGTTTAATTATAAAAATACTCACTATATTTTCTTAATCTTAGTTTATTTTCTAAAATACACAATTATACATGCTTAATCCCAACACAATTGTAATAACTTTAGTTTTTTTTCCCAACAGCTGTGATTTTTTGATTCTGTATGACTAATTAAATATCTAAATACTTACAAGTTTACTGACTTACTGTATTACATGATATTTTAAAGTTAATTTTTATTTACTATTTAAATTTGTTTACTAATTTTTTATGATCTATTTTAAGTTACGTCATTCTTGTATGATCTATAATTTCTCTCTATATCCTATAATCTTTGTGGATGAAAATCATCTGTCATTCTTTACACAGATAAATCATTTGACAAAAGAAAACTTCATTCAATGTCTGTAGAAGAAGAAAGTTTTGACTGTTTCAACGTTGTGAAAAAGAATCATTACGATGGGTGGAGTGAGATCTTCCAAGAATTTAAAAAATGCAAAAGCCGTCGCCGTTTTAAATATCGTCGTTCCAATAATCAATTTAAGCTTTTAATATACAATATCATGCATGGGTTTACATCATCCAATTGGGTGTGTGAAAATGTTGTATCTTCTTACAATCCGAAATATATGTTTTTCAATCTGTTCTCAAGCTTCAGAGATTTCGTTAAATCTCGCCTAAATTCGACCCGTTAGACCTTTTGGTTAAACTTGGGTGTATGAGTGATAATATAGTTAGTAAATTAGTTGAGATTTAGTGTATAAATATACAATTAATTACTTTAAAATACTCAATTTATTTTAAGGTTTTACAACACTCATATGGTATCAGAGCTAAGTCTCTATTTTTGAAAATGCACTGTATTAACTTCTGAATTTGAAAATGCACTATCCTGACTTCTAATTTTGTGATGTTCAATGAATATGTTGATTATTAGACAGGAAATGTGAAGGACTAGTGCTGGAGAAAATTAGGAAGCTGATGTAGATTAAAAAGATCACACAACTTGAAGGATTGTTTACAATCCTAGCTTAGAAGAGTATGTGATCTAAAGGAAGGGTTTTCTAATAAAGTTAAAAGAATAAGATGAGAAAAATTATGGATCCCAACTAGGTTTTCTCCCCTACCTTTAGCTCATTTACTTACTTGAAAGCAATCAACTTTGAAGATGGTTGCTGTATACAAGGTTTCAGTGTGTAAAACCTCTCTTCTCCTTGAGGAGAAGTATGAGTGAGAATATAGTTAGAGTGATAATTTAGTTAGTCAATTAGTTGAGATTTAGTGTATAAATATACAATTTAATACTTGAATATACTCAATTGATTTTGTTTTACAACACTCATAGGGTGTTCATCGAGCTCCTATTGTTTTTTATTCCATATTTTTGTTGAATTCTGTTCTTATCAAATTCCAAGTATGATAGAAACAAACAAAGATATGGTGGAATATTGAGTCAAACTTACAAAACAACCCAAAACATGGTATCCGACAGCTTGTTCCGTGAAACGGTCTATTATCTATCATTGCGGGCCGACAAACAGTGGAAAATCTTACGCCGCACTGAAAAGATTTATGGATCTCAACCACAAGGCAATTTATTGTAGTCCCTTGCGTCTTTTGGCCATGGAGGTTTGTGACAGATTGAGTGCGTCTGCGATTTCATGTAATCTGATTACAGGTCAAGAAAAAATTATGAAACCGCTATCAACACATATTTCTTGTACAACCTAAACAATCAGAACAGATGACTATTACGATGTCGCAATAATTGATGAGATCCAAATGGCGTGTGACGAGCAACGTGGCGGATCTTGGACAAGAGCGTTGCATGGGATAAAAGCCAACGAGATACACTTATGCGGAGATGCGACTGCTATGAAGATGATCACCAAGATATGTCATGAATTGGAGGAAGATCTTACAATAAAGAGATATGAATGTTTAAAGCCATTGCAGGTAGAAGAAGAGAGTCTCCGCGATTTAAAATATGTTCAACCAGTAGACTGCATCGTCGCATTCTCGAGAAGAACTGTTTATGAAATTAAGATTAGCATTGTGGAATCAACCACGTATCGATGTTGTATAATCTATGGTTCATTACCATCTTACACACGACAAAGACAGGCTGAGCTATTTAACGAAGAAAATAATTATTTTGATATTTTGATAGCAACCGATGCGGTGGGAATGGGGACTATGCACAACTTTAGAAAATTGTGATTTACAATATTTACGACACTGTCTTGAAAAACCGTTGGGAGATATGCAACAGATTGTTCTTTTTCCTCTCTACGACCATCTGAACTCATTTATGAACCTTGCGAAAGAAACACTTGAGTTTTACAATATGTTAACTTGATTTAAAGAATCCTGTTGTATGGATGATGAATATTTCATGTGTATGTCGAACAGTTAGAGACGGTAGCATTTGCATTGAGATCGATCTCCACCGGTCTCTCTTTTAAAGAAAGATTCAATTTTGGTATGGCACCAGTGAACATAAAGAATCGTGACGTAATGCGACATCTCTGTATCTTTGTAGAGATATAAAGTAAAAATCTTCCAATAACATTTTCTATTGAATTGGATACTACATCATCTATAGAATACGAGGAAGATTTGATGGTTTTGGAAACATACAATCAAATTCTGACTGTGTATGTATGGCTATCACAACAACTCGATATCCAAAGATTTACGCAGATAAAAGAGGCAGAGATGATCATAAGCAATATTAACTCTTCCATTTCAAATTTTTTGTTTAAAGCAGTCAAATATTGATCAAGAAATTTATTTTTTTAAAACCGAATGCACTAGGTTTTTTAAATTTTTATGATATATGTATGATAAGAATGAGTTAATTTAGTTGTTCGAAGCTAAAAGTTTAAACTGTTGTTAGTTGAGTTAACTGAATATTAGTATTAGATTGTAGTATATAATAAGGAGAGTGTACTTTGGATAATATATACTCAATGTATTTAAATCAGTCAAATATTTAAATCAGTCAAATACTTTTGATAATATACCCTATAAGGAGAGGAATTTTATGTTTAAAGCAGTCAAATATTGACCAAGAAATGTATTTAAATCTCAGCCGTCCATTAAAGAAAACGTTTAGATTTGCACTATATTTTTAACCATCCATTCCAAAAAACCATTGGATTTAAAATCGACGATAAGATTAATGATATCTTGTATTCAGGATTCAACATAACTCTTCTAAAATATAGATCGAGTGCAGGTGCGCACCTCCTAATATACGCACCTCCTAATATAGATCGAGTGAACCCTTTTAATTCTTACTTCCTTAAAAAATAACTAATTACTACTATCTATTGAACCTATCCGCACCTACTATTCTTCTATATCAATTTTCATATCATTCAATTGCCTATTTAACTAAACAAATTACCTATTGATTATGTCAATCATCCGATCATATCCTCCTTCCTTCCAAACGACTTCCTTTCTCTCACACCCATTTCAATCCCCTAACCTTCCACAACTCTTCATACCCTCCTTCCTCTTCCAAACGACTTTCTTCCTCTGAAACACATTTCAAGTTACCCGTCGTTATCTCGGTCGTCTTTTTACCTTTATAATGTTCTGTAATCTATTACCTGTGAAACACATCAAATGCCACCTATAAACAACTACTGACACTTATAAACTAAAAATACAACTACCTATCTCAATTATGTACCACGACTAAACCTAACACTAACCCTAACACTAGTGCAATTATGAAATACTTCTAACCCTAACACCAGTGCAATTATGCACCATAACTAAACCTAACCCCAACACTAAGCCTAACACTAGTGCAATTATGCACCACCACTAGCCCTAACACTAGTGCAATTATGCACCACCACTAACACTAGTGCAATTATGTACCACCACTAACCCTAACACTAGTGCAATTATGCACCACCACTAACCCTAACCCTAACACTAGTGCAATTTTGCACCACCACTAACTCTAACACTAACCCTAACACTAGTGCAATTATGTACCGCCACAAACCCTAACACTAACCCTAACACTAGTGCAATTTTGCACCACCATTAACCCTAACCCTAATCACTAGTGCAATTATGTACCACCACTAACCCTAACACTAACCCTAACCCTAACACTTGTGCAATTCTTGGGAGGCCCGACCAAGCATTTCACGCGTGCAATTCGTGTGAATCCCGACCAAGGATTTCACTCTAGTGCAATTCGTGGGTGGCTCGATTAAACATTTCACGCGTGCAATTCGTGTATTTGTGAAAATTTCAGGTTTGTCCCTTGACAAGCGGCATTTACCACTCATGCCCTCAAACCAGTGGACAGTTGTGGGTAATTTTTAAATTTCAACTATCGATCACTCAGATGACAATAAGTACAATACAAAAAGATTAACTCAACTAATCATAATTAATATTAAGGTTTTTTCGAGTCCAGGTTCGAGTTTATATATTCCGTGTGTTGTTTAGAAATATATTTTTTTATTTTTGGATTTGAATTTACATTTTTTTTAATATTTTAAAAATAACCATAGATAGAGGTGTAAATGGGTCCAGATCCGACCCGGTCTGAACCCAGCTGTCTGGATCTAGAGCTGAGGTTAATTTTAACCCTATTAATAATTTTGGGGTCCGGGTTCAAACTCAGATCCAAAAATTATAATTAAAAATATAAATTATTAATATTATTTTTAACCTTAGGGTTTTAATTATAAAAGTAACCTATATCATCTTGAACCTTAGGGTTTAATTATAAAAATACTCACTATATTTTCTTAATCTTAGTTTATTTTTTAAATACACAATTATACATGCTTAATCCCAACACAATCATAATAACTTTAGTTTTTTTTCCCAACAGCTGTGATTTTTTGATTCTGTATGACTAATTAAATATCTAAATACTTACATGTTTACTGACTTACATGATATTTTAAAGTTAATTTTTTATTTTTTATTTACTATTTACTATTTAAATTTGTTTATTAATTTTTTATGATCTATTTTAAGTTACGTCATTCATGTATGATCTATAATTTCTCTCTATATCCTATAATCTTTGTGGATGAAAATCATCTGTCATTCTTTACACAGATAAATCATTTGACAAAAGAAAACTTCATTCAATGTCTGTAGAAGAAGAAAGTTTTGACTGTTTCAACGTTGTGAAAAAGAAGCATTACGATGGGTGGAGTGAGATCTTCCAAGAATTTAAAAAATGCAAAAGCTGTCGCCGTTTTAAAAATCGTCGTTCCAATAATCAATTTAAGCTTTTAATGTACAATATCATGCGTGGATTTACATCATCAAATTGGGTTTGTGAAAAAGTTGTATCTTCTTACAATCCGAAATATATGTTTTTCAATCTGTTCTCAAGCTTCAGAGATTTCGTTAAATCTCGTCTAAATTCGACCCGTTAGACCTTTTGGTTAAACTTGGGTGTATGAGTGATAATATAGTTAGAGTGTTAAAATAGCTAGAGTGATAATATAGTTAGTGAATTAGTTGAGATTTAGTGTATAAATATACAATTAATTACTTTAAAATACTCAATTTATTTTAAGGTTTTACAACACTCATATGGTATCAGAGCTAAGTCTCTATTTTTGAAAATGCACTGTATTAACTTCTGAATTTGAAAATGCACTATCCTGACTTCTAATTTTGTGATGTTCAATGAATATGTTGATTATGAGACAGGAAATGTGAAGGACTGGTGCTGGAGAAAATTAGGAAGCTGATGTAGATTAAAGAGATCACACAACTTGAAGGATTGTTTACAATCCTAGCTTAGAAGAGTATGTGATCTAAAGGAAGGGTTTTCTAATAAAGTTAAAAGAATAAGATGAGAAAAATTATGGATCCCAACTAGGTTTTCTCCCCTACCTTTAGCTCATTTACTTACTTGAAAGCAATCAACTTTGAAGATGGTTGCTGTATACAAGGTTTCAGTGTGTAAAACCTCTCTTCTCCTTGAGGAGAAGTATGAGTGAGAATATAGTTAGAGTGATAATTTAGTTAGTGAATTAGTTGAGATTTAGTGTATAAATATACAATTTAATACTTGAAAATACTCAATTGATTTTAAGGTTTTACAATACTCATAGGGTGTTCATCGAGTTCCTATTGTTTTTTATTCCATATTTTTGTTGAATTCTGTTCTTATCAATTTCCAAGTATGATAGAAACAAACAAAGATATGGTGGAATATTGTGTCAAACTTACAAAACAACCCAAAACATGGTATCCGACAGCTTGTTCCGTGAAACGGTCTATTATCTATCATTGCGGGCCGACAAACAGTGGAAAATCTTACGCCGCACTGAAAAGATTTATGGATCTCAACCACAAGGCAATTTATTGTAGTCCCTTGCGTCTTTTGGCCATGGAGGTTTGTGACAGATTGAGTGCGTCTGCGATTTCATGTAATCTGATTACATGTCAAGAAAAAATTATGAAACCGCTATCAACACATATTTCTTGTACAACCTAAACAATCAGAACAGATGACTATTACGATGTCGCAATAATTGATGAGATCCAAATGGCGTGTGACGAAAACGTGGCGGGTCTTGGACAAGAGCGTTGCATGGGATAAAAGCCAACGAGATACACTTATGATACGACTGCTATGAAGATGATCACCAAGATATGTCATGAATTGGAGGAAGATCTTACAATAAAGAGATATGAATGTTTAAAGCCATTGCAGGTAGAAGAAGAGAGTCTCCGCGATTTAAAATATGTTCAACCAGTAGACTGCATCGTCGCATTCTCGAGAAGAACTGTTTATGAAATTAAGATTAGCATTGTGGAATCAACCACGTATGGATGTTGTATAATCTATGGTTCATTACCATCTTACACACGACAAAGACAGGCTGAGCTATTTAACGAAGAAAATAATTATTTTGATATTTTGATAGCAACCGATGCGGTGGGAATGGGGACTATGCACAACTTTAGAAAATTGTGATTTATAATATTTATGACACTGTCTTGAAAAACCGTTGGGAGATATGCAACAGATTATCTTTTTCCTCTCTTCGACCCTCTGAACTCATTTATGAACCTTGCGAAAGAAACACTTGAGTTTTACAATATGTTAACTTAATTTAAAGAATCCTGTTGTATGGATGATGAATATTTCATGTGTATGTCGAACAGTTAGAGACGGTAGCATTTGCATTGAGATCGATCTCCACCGGTCTCTCTTTTAAAGAAAGATTCAATTTTGGTATGGCACCAGTGAACATAAAGAATCGTGACGTAATGCGACATCTCTGTATCTTTGTAGAGATATAAAGTAAAAATCTTCCAATAACATTTTCTATTGAATTGGATACTACATCATCTATAGAATATGAGGAAGATTTGATGGTTTTGGAAACATACAATCAAATTCTGACTGTGTATGTATGGCTATCTCAACAACTCGATATCCAAAGATTTACGCAGATAAAAGAGGCAGAGATGATCATAAGCAATATTAACTCTTCCATTTCAAATTTTTTGTTTAAAGCAGTCAAATATTGATCAAGAAATGTATTTTTTTAAAACCGAATGCACTAGGTTTTTTTAAATTTTTATGATATATATATGATAAGAATTAGTTAATTTAGTTGTTCGAAGCTAAAAGTTTAAACTGTTGTTAGTTGAGTTAACTGAATATTAGTATTAGATTGTAGTATATAATAAGGAGAGTGTACTTTGGATAATATATACTCAATGTATTTAAATCAGTCAAATATTTAAATCAGTCAAATACTTTTGATAATATACCCTATAAGGAGAGGAATTTTTTGTTTAAAGCAGTCAAATATTGACCAAGAAATGTATTTAAATCTCAGCCGTCCATTAAAAAAAACGTTTAGATTTGCACTATATTTTTAACCAGTGCAATTATGCACCATAACTAAACCTAACCCCAACACTAAGCCTAACACTAGTGCAATTATGCACCACCACTAGCCCTAACACTAGTGCAATTATGCACCACCACTAACACTAGTGCAATTATGTACCACCACTAGCACCACCACGAACCCTAACCCTAACACTAGTGCAACCCTAACACTAACCCTAACACTAGTGCAATTATGTACCGCCACAAACCCTAACACTAACCCTAACACTAGTGCAATTTTGCACCACCATTAACCCTAACCCTAATCACTAGTGCAATTATGTAGCGCCACTAACCCTAACACTAACCCTAACCCTAACACTTGTGCAATTTTTGGTAGGCCCGACCAAGCATTTCACGCGTGCAATTCGTGTGAATCCCGACCAAGGATTTCACTCTAGTGCAATTCGTGGGTGGCTCGATTAAGCATTTCACGCGTGCAATTCGTGTATTTGTGAAAATTTCAGGTTTGTCCCTTGACAAGCGGCATTTACCACTCATGCCCTCAAACCAGTGGACAGTTGTAAGTAATTTTTAAATTTCAACTATCGATCACTCAGATGACAATAAGTACAATACAAAAAGATTAGGTCAACTAATCATAATTACTATTAAGGTTTTTTCGAGTCCAGGTTCGAGTTTATATATTCCGTGTGTTGTTTAGAAATATATTTTTTTATTTTTGGATTTGAATTTACATTTTTTTAATATTTTAAAAATAACCATGGATAGAGGTGTAAATGGGTCTAGATCCGACCCGGTCTGAACCCAGCTGTCTGGATCTAGAGCTGAGGTTAATTTTAACCCTATTAATAATTTAGGGGTTCAGGTTCAAACTCAGATCCAAAAATTATAATTAAAAATATAAATTATTAATATTATTTTTAACCTTAGGGTTTTAATTATAAAAGTAACCTATATCATCTTGAACCTTAGGGTTTAATTATAAAAATACTCACTATATTTTCTTAATCTTAGTTTATTTTTTAAATACACAATTATACATGCTTAATCCCAACACAATCATAATAACTTTAGTTTTTTTTCCCAACAGCTGTGATTTTTTGATTCTGTATGACTAATTAAATATATAAATACTTACATGTTTACTGACTTACTGTATTACATGATATTTTAAAGTGAATTTTTTATTTACTATTTAAATTTGTTTATTAATTTTTTATGATCTATTTTAAGTTACGTCATTCATGTATGATATGATCTATAATTTCTCTCTATATCCTATAATCTTTGTGGATGAAAATCATCTGTCATTCTTTACATAGATAAATCATTTGACAAAAGAAAACTTCATTCAATGTCTGTAGAAGAAGAAAGTTTTGACTGTTTCAACGTTGTGAAAAAGAAGCATTACGATGGGTGAAGTGAGATCTTCCAAGAATTTAAAAAATGCAAAAGCTGTCGCCGTTTTAAAAATCGTCGTTCCAATAATCAATTTAAGCTTTTAATGTACAATATCATGCGTGGATTTACATCATCAAATTGGGTTTGTGAAAAAGTTGTATCTTCTTACAATCCGAAATATATGTTTTTCAATCTGTTCTCATGCTTCTGAGATTTCGTTAAATTTTGCCTAAATTCGACCCGTTAGACCTTTTGGTTAAACTTGGGTGTATGAGTGATAATATAGTTAGAGTGTTAAAATAGCTAGAGTGATAATATAGTTAGTGAATTAGTTGAGATTTAGTGTATAAATATATAATTAATTACTTTAAAATACTCAATTTATTTTAAGGTTTTACAACACTCATATGGTATCAGAGTTAAGTCTCTATTTTTGAAAATGCACTGTATTAATTTCTGAATTTGAAAATGCACTATCCTGACTTCTAATTTTGTGATGTTCAATGAATATGTTGATTATGAGACATGAAATGTGAAGGATTGGTGCTGGAGAAAATTAGGAAGCTGATGTAGATTAAAGAGATCATACAACTTGAAGGATTGTTTACAATCCTAGCTTAGAAGAGTATGTGATCTAAAGGAAGGGTTTTCTAATAAAGTTAAAAGAATAAGATGAGAAAAATTATGGATCCCAACTAGGTTTTCTCCCCTACCTTTAGCTCATTTACTTACTTGAAAGCAATCAACTTTGAAGATGGTTGCTGTATACAAGGTTTCAGTGTGTAAAACCTCTCTTCTCCTTGAGGAGAAGTATGAGTGAGAATATAGTTAGAGTGATAATTTAGTTAGTGAATTAGTTGAGATTTAGTGTATAAATATACACTTTCATACTTGAAAATACTCAATTGATTTTATGGTTTTACAACACTCATAGGGTGTTCATCGAGCTCCTATTGTTTTTTACTGGTAGGTTGTGACCGTGTTCGGGATACTGTATCACCAGATAGAAACAAATAAAGATATGGTGGAATATTGTGTCAAACTTACAAAACAACCCAAAACATGGTATCCGACAACTTGTTCCGTGAAACGGTCTATTATCTATCATTGCGGGCCGACAAACAGTGGAAAAACTCACGCCGCACTAAAAGATTTATGGATCTCAACCACAAGGCAATTTATTGTAGTCCCTTGCGTCTTTTGGCCATGGAGGTTTGTGACAGATTGAGTGCGTCTGCGATTTCATGTAATCTGATTACAGGTCAAGAAAAAATTATGAAACCACTATCAACACATATTTCATGTACAACCTAAACAATCAGAACAGATGACTATTACGATGTCGCAATAATTGATGAGATCCAAATGGTGTGTGACGAACAACGTGGCGGGTCTTGGACAAGAGCGTTGCATGGGGTAAAAGCCAACGAGATACACTTATGCGGTGATACGACTGCTATGAAGATGATCACCAAGATATGTCATGAATTGGAGGAAGATCTTACAATAAAGAGATATGAATGTTTAAAGCCATTGCAGGTAGAAGAAGAGAGTCTCCGCGATTTAAAATATGTTCAACCAGTAGAATGCATCGTCGCATTCTCGAGAAGAAGTGATTATGAAATTAAGATTAGGATTGTGGAATCAACCACGTATCGATGTTGTATAATCTATGGTTCATTACCATCTTACACACGACAAAGACAGGCTGAGCTATTTAACGAAGAAAATAATAATTTTGATATTTTGATAGCAACCGATGCGGTGGGAATGGGGACTATGCACAACAATAGAAAATTGTGATTTACAATATTTACGACACTGTCTTGAAAAACCGTTGGGAGATATGCAACAGATTGTTCTTTTTCCTCTCTACGACCATCTGAACTCATTTATGAACCTTGCGAAAAAACACTTGAGTTTTACAATATGTTAACTTGATTTAAAGAATCCTGTTGTATGGATGATGAATATTTCATGTGTCATGTCGAACAGTTAGAGACGGTAGCATTTGCATTGAGATCGATCTCCACCGGTCTCTCTTTTAAAGAAAGATCCAATTTTTGTATGGTAGCAGTGAACATAAAGGATCGTGATGTAATGCGACATCTCTGTATCTTGGTTGAGATATACAGTAAAAATCTTCCAATAACATTTTCTATTGAATTGGATACTACATCATCTAAAGAATATGAAGAAGATTTGATGGTTTTGGAAACATACAATCAAATTCTGACTGTGTATGTATGGCTATCTCGACAACTCGATACCCAAAGATTTACGCAGATAAAAGAGGCAGAGATGATCATAAGCAATATTAACTCTTCCATTTCAAATTTTTTGTTTAAAGAAGTCAAATATTGATCAAGAAATTTATTTTTTTTAAACGGAATGCACTAGCTTTTTTAAAATTTTTATGATATATATATGATAAGAATTAGTTAATTTAGTTGTTCGAAGCTAAAAGTTTAAACTGTTGTTAGTTGAGTTAACTGAATATTAGTATTAGATTGTAGTATATAATAAGGAGAGTGTACTTTGGATAATATATACTCAATGTATTTAAATCAGTCAAATATTTAAATCAGTCAAATACTTTTAATAATATACCCTATAAGGAGAGGAATTTTTTGTTTAAAGTAGTCAAATATTGACCATGAAATGTATTTAAATCTCAGCCGTCCATTAAAAAAAGAGTTTAGATTTGCATTATATTTTTAACCATCCATTCCAAAAAACCATTGGATTTAAAATCAACGATAGGATTAATGATATCTTTTATTCAGGATTCAACAGAACTCTTCTAAAATATAGATCGAGTGTAGGTGCGCACCTCCTAATATACGCACCGAGTGAACCCTATTAATTATTACTTCCTTAAAAAATAACTAATTACTACTATCTATTGAACCTATCCGCACCTACTATTCTTCTACATCAATTTTCATATCATTCAATTGTCTATTTAACTAAACAAATTACCTATTGATTATGTCAATCATCCGATCATTTCCTCCTTCCTCTTCCAAACGACTTCCTTTCTCTCACACCCATTTCAATCCCCTAACCTTCCACAACTCTTCATACCCTCCTTCCTCTTCCAAACGACTTTCTTCCTCTGAAACACATTTCAAGTACCCGTCGTTATCTCGGTCGTCTTTTTCCCTTTATATTCTGTAATCTATTACCTGTGAAACACATCAAATGCCACCTATAAACAACTACTGACACTTATAAACTAAAAATACTACTACCTATCTCAATTATGTACCACGACTAAACCTAACACTAACCCTAACACTAGTGCAATTATGAAATACCACTAACCCTAACACCAGTGCAATTATGCACCATAACTAAACCTAACCCCAACACTAAGCCTAACACTAGTGCAATTATGCACCACCACTAGCCCTAACACTAGTGCCATTATGCACCACCACTAACACTAGTGCAATTATGGACCACCACTAACCCTAACACTAGTGCAATTATGCACCACCACTAACCCTAACCCTAACACCAGTGCAATTATGCACGACCACTAACCCTAACCCTAACACCAGTGCAATTATGCACCACCACTAACCCTAACACTAACCCTAACACTAGTGCAATTATGTACCGCCACAAACCCTAAAACTAACCCTAACACTAGTGCAATTTTGCACCACCACTAACCCTAACTCAAATCACTAGTGCAATTATGTGCAATTATGTACCGCCACAAACCCTAACACTAACCCTAACACTAGTGCAATTTTGCACCACCATTAACCCTAACCCTAATCACTAGTGCAATTATGTACCGCCACTAACCCTAACACTAACCCTAACCCTAACACTTGTGCAATTCTTGGGAGGCCCGACCAAGCATTTCACGCGTGCAATTCGTGTGAATCCCGACCTTGGATTTCACTCTAGTGTAATTCGTGGGTGGCTCGATTAAGCATTTCACGCGTGCAATTCGTGTATTTGTGAAAATTTCAGGTTTGTCCCTTGACAAGCGGCATTTACCACTCATGCCCTCAAACCAGTGGACAGTTGTAAGTAATTTTTAAATTTCAACTATCGATCACTCAGATGACAATAAGTACAATACAAAAAGATTAAGTCAACTAATCATAATTACTATTAAGGTTTTTTCGAGTCCAGGTTCGAGTTTATATATTCCGTGTGTTGTTTAGAAATATATTTTTTTATTTTTGGATTTGAATTTACATTTTTTTTAATATTTTAAAAATAACCATAGATAGAGGTGTAAATGGGTCCAGATCCGACCCGGTCTGAACCAACTGTCTGGATCTAGAGCTGAGGATAATTTTAACCCTATTAATAATTTAGGGGTCCAGGTTCAAACTCAGATCCAAAAATTATAATTAAAAATATAAATTATTAATATTATTTTTAACCTTAGGGTTTTAATTATAAAAGTAACCTATATCATCTTGAACCTTAGGGTTTAATTATAAAAATACTCACTATATTTTCTTAATCTTAGTTTATTTTTTAAATACACAATTATACATGCTTAATCCCAACACAATCATAATAACTTTAGTTTTTTTTCCCAACAGCTGAGATTTTTTGATTCTGTATGACATTAAATATCTAAATACTTACATGTTTACTGACTTACTGTATTACATGATATTTTAAAGTTAATTTTTTATTTACTATTTAAATTTGTTTACTAATTTTTTATGATCTATTTTAAGTTACGTCATTCATGTATGATCTATCTATAATTTCTCTCTATATCCTATAATCTTTGTGGATGAAAATCATCTGTCATTCTTTACACAGATAAATCATTTGACAAAAGAAAACTTCATTCAATGTCTGTAGAAGAAGAAAGTTTTGACTGTTTCAACGTTGTGAAAAAGAAGCATTACGATGGGTGAAGTGAGATCTTCCAAGAATTTAAAAAATGCAAAAGCTGTCGCCGTTTTAAAAATCGTCGTTCCAATAATCAATTTAAGCTTTTAATGTACAATATCATGCGTGGATTTACATTATCAAATTGGGTTTGTGAAAAAGTTTTATCTTCTTACAATCCGAAATATATGTTTTTCAATCTATTCTCAAGCTTCAGAGATTTCGTTAAATCTCGCCTAAATTCGACCCGTTAGACCTTTTGGTTAAACTTGGGTGTATGAGTGATAATATAGTTAGAGTGTTAAAATAGTTAGAGTGATAATATAGTTAGTGAATTAGTTGAGATTTAGTGTATAAATATACAATTAATTACTTTAAAATACTCAATTTATTTTAAGGTTTTACAACACTCATATGGTATCAGAGCTAAGTCTCTATTTTTGAAAATGCACTGTATTAACTTCTGAATTTGAAAATGCACTATCCTGACTTCTAATTTTGTAATGTTCAATGAATATGTTGATTATGAGACAGGAAATGTGAAGGACTGGTGCTGGAGAAAATTAGGAAGCTGATGTAGATTAAAGAGATCACACAACTTGAAGGATTGTTTACAATCCTAGCTTAGAAGAGTATGTGATCTAAAGGAAGGGTTTTCTAATAAAGTTAAAAGAATAAGATGAGAAAAATTATGGATCCCAACTAGGTTTTCTCCCCTACCTTTAGCTCATTTACTTACTTGAAAGCAATCAACTTTGAAGATGGTTGCTGTATACAAGGTTTCAGTGTGTAAAACCTCTCTTCTCCTTGAGGAGAAGTATGAGTGAGAATATAGTTAGAGTGATAATTTAGTTAGTGAATTAGTTGAGATTTAGTGTACAAGTATACCATTTAATACTTGAAAATACTCAATTGATTTTATGGTTTTACAACACTCATAGGGTGTTCATCGAGCTCCTATTGTTTTTTATTCCATATTTTTGTTGAATTCTGTTCTTATCAATTTCCAAGTATGATAGAAACAAACAAAGATATGGTGGAATATTGAGTCAAACTTACAAAACAACCCAAAACATGGTATCCGACAGCTTGTTCCGTGAAACGGTCTATTATCTATCATTGCGGGCCGACAAACAGTGGAAAAACTCACGCCGCACTAAAAGATTTATGGATCTCAACCACAAGGCAATTTATTGTAGTCCCTTGCGTCTTTTGGCCATGGAGGTTTGTGACAGATTGAGTGCGTCTGCGATTTCATGTAATCTGATTACAGGTCAAGAAAAAATTATGAAACCGCTATCAACACATATTTCTTGTACAACCTAAACAATCAGAACAGATGACTATTACGATGTCGCAATAATTGATGAGATCCAAATGGCGTGTGACGAACAATGTGGCGGGTCTTGGACAAGAGCGTTGCATGGGATAAAAGCCAACGAGATACACTTATGCGGAGATACGACTGCTATGAAGATGATCACCAAGATATGTCATGAATTGGAGGAAGATCTTACAATAAAGAGATATGAATGTTTAAAGCCATTGATGGTTTTGGAAACGTACAATCAAATTATGGCTATCTCAACAACTTGATATCCAAAGATTTATGCAGATAAAAGAGGCAGAGATGATCATAAGAAATATTAACTCTTCCATTTCAAATTTTTTGTTTAAAGCAGTCAAATATTGATCAAGAAATGTATTTTTTTTAAACCGAATGCACTAGGTTTTTTAAAAAATTTATGATATATATATGATAAGAATTAGTTAATTTACTTGTTCGAAATTAAAAGTTTAAACTATTGTTAGTTGAGTTAACTGGATATTAGTATTAGATTGTAATATATAATAAGGAGAGTACACTTTGGATAATATATACTCAATGTATTTAAATCAGTCAAATATTTAAATCAGTCAAATACTTTTGATAATATACCGTATGAGAGGAATTTTTTGTTTAAAGCAGTCAAATATTGACCAAGAAATGTATTTAAATCTCAGCCGTCCATTAAAAAAACGTTTAGATTTGCACTATATTTTTAACCATTTATTCCAAAAAACCATTGGATTTAAAATCAACGATAGGATTAATGATATCTTGTATTCAGGATTCAACAGAACTCTTCTAAAATATAGATCGAGTGTAGGTGCGCACCTACTAATATACGCACCGAGTGCACCCTATTAATTATTACTTCCATAAAAAATAACTAATTACTACTATCTATTGAATCTATCCCCACCTACTATTCTTCTATATCAATTTTCATATCATTCAATTGCATATTAACTAAACAAATTACCTATTGATTATGTCAATCATCCGATCATATCCTCCTTCCTCTTCCAAACGACACTACAAAAAAAAGCACCTTGTATTGCGGACTTTAGATGGCGGATTTATACTCACTATATTTTCTTAATCTTAATTTTAACCCTAAAAGACCGCCATCTTGGACACCGCCATTAAAACCCCTAAACCGCCATCTAAAGACCGCCATCTATTATCCATCCCCATTTCCCACCAAAAAATATATAGATGGCGGAAATCCGCCATCTAATCTGAAAATTTTGGCGCGAATTGAAAAGTTTTAGATTGCGGATTTCCGCCATCTAAAATATGGCGCGGGAATAGTTTGGCGCCAATTCATTGATGGCGGTTAATTTCATTGATGACGGATGTCCGCCGACTATCCTTGGAACATTAGATGGCGGAAATCCGCCATCTAAAGTACAGAAGGCGGTTCCTTTAGTTTATAGATGGCGGATATCCGCCATCTATTCGTAGGAGAGGGCGATTGTGCCCATATTTAGATGGCGGAAATCCGCCATCTAAAACTATGTAGAAGAGTTTAGATGGCGGAAATCCGCCATACAATGTTTGTTTAATTTTTTTTTAAACAGGATTCTATATTGTGCGTTCGAATCGTCGTTTTTTGAAATAGAAATCGATATTTGAGAAAACGATTTTGAAATAGAAATTGAAATCGATGTTTTTTATTAAAAAGAAATTAAATTACATAATCGTTAAACATTCGAAGTTTTAATAAGAAAAAAAAAATCGTTTAACAGTCGTGCTTTGAATTTTTCCGACCAAACTGCATCTGGTGTTGCATCAATAGTCGTGCTTTCTGAGATCGCCTCTTTTCCTTTCCAATTTGGAGAAGCCCATCTTTCGTTTGTTGTGCTCACCATACTGGCAGCTTCTCCAATTCCTATTATTCGATTCTTTTTATTTTTTCCGAAAGTCTTGTTGACCGTCGCTTCGATAAATTGCTGCATTATAAAAAAAAAAAAACGAAATATAATTAAAATAATCAATGGAACTTACAAATGGAGTCATTGATTCAGATTCAGCCCACGATTTTGCCTCTGGACTTTTGATAAATTCCGTGGCTTCAAGCTGAAAGAATAACAAAATCAAACAATGATAATAGAAATTATAAAATATAAATAATTTTAAAAAAATAATTACAACTTTATCGCTTCCCTTATATGTCATTTGTAAAGTCTCTGACCAAGCTTCGACTTCACTCTTTCCTTGTTGCATCTATATTCACATAATTCATTAATATATAAAAAAATAGATATAAATTATAAAAAAATTACCAATTCATGACGTCTTTGCGCTAATCCTTTTGAACCAGCGTGATGTGTCATTTAATTCGCTCGGTTCGCGGTATTTATCTCGGAAATTTGCTGAAATTATAAAAAATAATAAGTTTCAAAATTTATTAATATAATAAATATATATATATAATATACGTACCTTTTCTTTTTCCGAACGATGTTGTCTTAATTTATTCAGAAATTATGGTTTACTGACATATGACGGAAGAGTCACTAAAATGTCTTCTTCTCTCATATCAGGATCAGAGTCATAAGTTTTAACCAAAGAATTATGGTTGCTCCTCCAGAGTTTGTTCAGCCTACCATTGATATAAGTTTGTGCAGCTTTGCTTCCACTTAAATCATATTCAGCCTACATATTCAAAACTTATAAGTTTTGGAAAATTAATAAATTACAGTTTTGGAAAATTAAAAAAATATATACTTACAGTTAATATTTTTAACGCGTCTTGAAAATTCTGTTGTGGTTGATGACGCCACTCAATGTCGTACGGGAATAGAGTATGGTCAAATAATTAATTTCATTATTTTTAAAAATATTTAAAAACAGAAAATTATTTATTTATTTCAAAATATTATTAATTCTTTAATTAAAAACAGTAAATAAAATAAAGATTTTAAATTATTTTTAAAATTATTTTTTAATTTTTTAATTTAAAAACATAAATTATTTATTTATTTATTTAAAGAAAATATTAATTAATTGTTTTATTAAATCAATAATAAAAGTAATTTTTATTTTAATTAAATACACTTTCATTTAATTAAAAAACATAAAAACAGTAAATTAATTATTTATTTATTGAAAAAAATTATATTCATTCATATTTAATTATTAACATATACAATACATTAATGTAAATTGTTAATTAATTACTATTTTTTTAATAAATAACATTCAATTAAATAATTATTAATTATTAAACAATATTATTTTACAATTTATTAAATAATAAAACATATTATTTTTTAACATAAACATTTAATATTTCATTAATAAAATATTAATTTTATTGTAATTAATTACTTGAATTCATGCAAATTAATTAATTACATTAAAAAACACATTAATTATTTAATATAAATTTTAAATTATTTTAAAACATAAATTAATTAATTTTTTTAATTTTTTTTAAAATAATTTAAAAACAGAAAATTATTAAAACAAATTAATTTTTAAATTAATTTCTAATTTCAAACATGAAATACATTAATTATTTAACTATTTCAAATCATTATCTAATTTAATTATTTAAAAACAGTACTTTAATTATTTTAAAAACTAATTATTTTAATTTCATGTACAAGGATGAATACTTGATAGTTTATACTTTACTCCTAGTGTGTTGTGTGCTCAATTTTATTATTACAGTACGATGAAGCTACAACATAGAAGATAGAACAAAGACAAAATCATGAGTTCAATCATGAATCATCATGATTCATCTGCAGCAGAAAAGATCACCAACCAACCTTTAAAATCGGCCAGCAAACTAAGCAATATATGCAAGCATTTTCATTCTATGTCTTTATATGTTTGATCTCCATATGACAATTATAGATACCCATGTAAAGCAATAACCATCGCCCATATTTTCTCTTCTAACATGATCATCAACATTCATTAAACATTCATTCAAACCCCACATTCATTAACATAATCCTTCTCAAATCATAATCCTTCTCAAACATTCATTAACATATATAGAACCCAAAATCTAAAAAATGTAAATCAATCAAAATCAATCAAAATGTAAATCAATTCATTAACATTATCATCTAAACATCTACACATCCAAACACTAACAAATATATAGATTAAAACACATGATTTACCCAAAACATCCAAACATCTAATCATCTAAAACAAATTCATAAAATACAAATATCAACATAAAAAAATGGAAGATCACATACCTTCACACCACGGAAAAGAAGACCGGCGGGAGGGGATGACGACGGCGAGGGGACGACGGCAAGTGATCGACGACGAAGGAAGTTGGCAGCGGCGGCGATTGGGGAGAGGAGAGAACGATTTCAAGACAGACAGTAGCGTCTGTCGATTTGGGGTTTTTTATTAAACCCCAAAACTTACATGGCGGATTTCCGCCATATAAGTACAGTTAAGTGCCGCCATGTAAGGTGGAAAAGTCCGCCCAATCGAAATTTGGGCGGGCTTTTTCCGCCCGAGTCCCCGAATACTTAAGATGGAAAAGTCCGCCATCTTAAGTCAATTTAATCGGGTAATCGGGTTATTGTTTGGGGGAGATTCGAAATTTTGGGCGGGATAGTTTAGATGGCGGAAATCCGCCATCTAAACACCGCCATTGAAAACAATTTCGAACCGCCGGCGAGCCAAAACCTTTCCTCGGCGGACTCAAAGAATAGATGGCGGATGTCCGCCATCTAAACAACTGAAGTATTGATGGCGGAAATCCGCCATCTAAAGTCCGCCATACAAGGTGCTTTTTTTTGTAGTGCAGTAGCTAGACTAGAGTCTATCAGAATGCTCCTATCCTTTGCATGTTACAAGGATTTCAAATTATATCAAATGGATGTAAAGAGTGCATTCTTGAATGGAATAGTCAATGAACAAGTATATGCTAGACAACCCCCCGGTTTCGAAGATTACAAAAACCCTGATCATGTCCTTAAACTTAAGAAAGCCATCTATGGTCTGAAACAAGCACCCCGAGCTTGGTATGAAAGACTGAAAAACTTTCTCATTTCTCAGGAATTTAGAATGGGGAGTATAGATAACACATTGTTCATTAAAAATGTCAAAAGTGACATTATTCTAATCCAAATCTATGTTGATGACATTATATTTGGATCAACCGATGATACTCTATGTAAGAAATTTTCCAAACAAATGGAAGACGAATATGAAATGAGTATGATGGGAGAGTTGACTTTTTTCTTAGGTCTACAAGTCAAACAGAAGGAGAATGGAATATTCCTAAGTCAAGTCAAATATGCTAAGGAATTGATAAAAAAATTTGACTTGGCTGAATCTAAATCTATGCCAACTCCGATGAATTCAACACTTAAATTGGATAAAGATGTTGAAGGTCAATCAGTAGACATTAAGAAATACAGAGGAATGATCGAATCACTGTTATACCTAACAGCTAGCAGACCAGACATCATGTTTGCGGTCTGCTTATGTGCCAGATTCCAATCAAACCCAAAAGAGTCATCTCAAAGCGGTTAAAAGAATAATCAAGTATATCAAAGGAACAATTACACTTGGATTATTCTACCCTAAGGACAACTCATTCACACTGACAGCATACCGTGATGCTGACTTTGGTGGATGTAAGACTGACAGAAAAAGCACTAGTGGAACATGCTTTCTGTTAGGAAGCTCACTCGTAGCATGTTCATGTAAAAAGCAAAATAGTATTACTTTATCCACAACTGAAGCAGAATATATGGCAGCATCTAATGCATGCACTCAAATTTTGTGGATGAAACAAACATTATCCGACTACGATATAGCTTTAGAAACAGTAGCTCTTAAATGTGACAACAAGAGTGCAATTTTTTTATCAAAAAACTCTGTGTTACATTCAAGATCTAAACACATTGATGTCAGACATCATTTTCTTAGAGATCATGTAGAAAAGAAAAATATCTGCCTAGAATAAATCGTTTATGAAGTTTTTAAGTTTTAAATAGATTCACTAAAACTTAAGGGTCAAAATGATATCTTTACAGTGAATAAATATTTAGTTAAAACTTCAGAGACTTAAAATTAATATTTACATGAAGTTTTCAAATTGAAAAAGTGCTTAGAAATAGTTAATACTTCCAAGGTTTAAATAAAATATTTCAAGTATTAATCTAAATATTTATCATAACTTCAAAGGGCTTAAATGAAATTTTGTTTTAAGTGAAGTTTTACTACTAAAGCTTTAAGGACTGAAATGAAAATTTTAAATCTTTTAAAACTTAGTGAATATTTACATGATTATATTTGTCACTAAGACATAGATTTTAAAAAATTTAAATGCTCAATTTCTTCTTAAAGCAATTAGTGAATATTATGAATTTATACATATCATTCACTAATGGATTATAACATTATAAAATCTTTAATCCATACATGTTAAGATCATCTTCATCCATAACACACACATGGAATATTATTCATTGCATGATCTTAACACAAGGCAATTTAAATTATCATATCATATTTGCCTTATAATGTATATCAAAATTGGCTTCAATCCAATATTTTATCAATGAGCATAAATTACATGTTATTTCTCCTTTATGATTGACTAACACTTTTATAAGCAAGAAGTCACATTTGGTCAACCACACAAATCGAATTTGTGATCAAAGCTCAATAAGGTATGAAGTTTTATTTTCTCCACAAATTAGATATATCCTATCATTAAGGGGTAGATACTTCACAGGTATCTATTTTAACTTTGTCGATACCTTATTGTTTTAAGGGAGAGAAATCATGCATGATCCACTGCTTTTAAATTGAATATTATGGGTCAATAATTCAGGGGGAGCATGCTCATAAGGGTAAAATAGAATATTGACTAAACATGAATTAAAACATATATGCCATCGACAAAGGGGGAGAATGTAGAATCAAAATTGTCGACATAGGATTATATTTTAATCATGTCAATTTAAACCCTAATTACACTATTAATCAATAGGGGTTAAATAAGTCAATCGATATTCAACCTAACTCCAGTTAATTAATTAATCGTTTGAGTTAAGGGTTTAAGTCAAAGTTAAAAGTCAAATTGGGAGAATTGTATTTTTACCTTGAATATTATTATTTGGAATAATTGCATTTTTACCTTGAATATTATTATTGTTATCTTTTGACACTTTATTCAAGGTATAATATTTCAAGGGGACAAAACACTATTCAAGTTTGAATTTATACAAAGATAAGATTCTCCAACAAACTCTATCGAAGAAAAGCACTATTCAAGATAAGATCAAAGACAAAGCTTGGATTTTTGTGAGAAATCAAGGAGTCATCCATTGAAGATCCAAGGGTGGACATTGAGTGGCCAAGGCTATAAATAGAAGGGTAATCCCCTCATTTTCACTCACCACATGACTACAAGCAAACTCAAGAGCTTTCACTCCACACTTGCCCACACGTTTTTGCCTCCAAGCTTCCAAGCTTTCAAGTGCTCAAGTGTCCTAGCTTTCCAAAGCTTCAAAAGCTCTCCAACTTCTTCTTCTAATCTTCTTGTTCATCTTTACAAGTAAGAAGTGTTGTTTGCTTTAATATTCCACCCCTCTAATCACTTCT
>LFYR01000685.1:272079-343813 GCA_001185155.1 Zostera marina | reverse complement strand
TAATTTATAATATCTAAAAAGCTATAATCTAACTTCTTCTAACCTAACTTCTAACTCTTACTTTTAACCCTAACTTCTAACCCTAACACTATCTAAATATGTATATATACTTATTTTTACTAATTTTTGTTAATTTTTATTAATTTCTATTAACCCTAACACTAACCTTAACCCTAACCCTAATTATTTACATTTACTCTAACCCTGACCCTAATTATTTACATTTACCCTAACCCTAATTATGAAAATTATTAAATAATTGCTATTTGTAACGGAATATCCGTTAAAAATAGTTAAAAAATCCGTTACAATATATAAGTCCTAGTATTTGTAACGGAAATAGCAAAGTTAACGGAAATTCCATTACAAATTCCGTTAACTTTGATAATAAGTATTTGTAACGGAAATAGCAAAGTTAACGGAAATTCCATTACAAATTCCGTTAACTTTGATAATAAGTATTTGTAACGGAAATTCCGTTAACTTTGCTTCGTCCGAACTGCCTACTTTTTTTTGTAGTGATAACAGACAAAACCAAAGACGACATATGTCGTTAACATTCTCTTCGTCGTAATTCGGGGATAGAACAAAAGATATAAATACATCCTTAACCATAGCACTGTAATAGGAAAGTTAGAATACATACATTAAATTTCAATCATTAAATAGAAATTAAAATAAAAGAATGAACATCACCTAATAACTTGTTTGACATTGAAGTATTTCTGCCAGAATGGAGTAGCATATTCAATATCATCTTTTCTGGACACTTGGATTACAACGCCAGAATACGGCAAAGAAAATATGAACCCAACGACGTCCTTGGGTGTAGCCCTAAGAATTTTATCCTTCAAGTGAAATTGATAATTACCACTATATCTACCGACCAAATCGTCCAAATGGTACGAATTAACATTCAAATCAACAGATTGAAAAAATTGACCGAATCCTAAAGTTTTAATTTTGTTAAAAAATTCTGGAAGTAGACTATGACGAACTTCATTAAATGTGAAAATATATCCTTTATAACAACAACGTGATTGTACTAACCAATGAGCTGCGATTGATAAAAATGTATATCTTTAACTATATCCAAAAAATTAATTTAAATTGACATGATTATAAAAAATAATTAGGATACTTACAATTCTTTGCACCACAAACATAACTGCAAGGAAATACCTTTTGACGAATATGTTTAAGATAAGAACATTGCTCTTCAAATTAGGTCCTGCATAAAACGAATGGATAACTATTTACAATTTATAATAAAAATGTACTAGTCAACAATTATCCAATAATAGTAATTAACATTTAGAAAAGATAAATAATAGAAGACTTACTTTTCTTCGAAGGATTTGCAACAATTGGATGACTTTCAAGCAACGGAATAGAATCACTTTCCTTCGAGGTAAAAGTAATTGGAAGACTTTCATTCACCGGAGAAGGATATGCGATTAAATAAAAAGGAAAAAAAACTAAAAAATACGAAATTAAATTATTTCAAGATAAGAGGGTTCTTCTGTTAAATAAAATTCTACTAAAGGATTTTTAATAACTTAAAATAAGAAGTCAATGTCAGTAAGGTGTAAAAGTAATTAAATGTGTATAACACTCATCATCCATTACAAATGAAATTTGTAAAAAATCAAAAAAAAATGAAACTATAACCTGTCGACAGAGATAAAAATAATGCCGATACTATAGGATAAAACATTAAATATCAACCGAAACATAGGTAGATAGAAACAAGGGATATCGAGGATAAAGATTAATCCAATTAAAGAAACAATATAAAACTATGAGTCAAATAATATACTGATCGAAGGAAAAAAAACATTACAAAGAATGACAAAGATAAGAAAGAATAAATACGGAATGATGGTTACGGTGGAGCACCGCTTTGAAAACAAACCGATGATAAGAAAAAATAACTTGCAGGAAACACAAAAAAAATTTTGTCCGGTAAAAAAATAAAATCGAAACACAAGAGGAGACACAATGGATGACGGAAAACTTGTTGACAACATCAATCGAAGTATCAAAAACGGAGCAAAGTAGAAAGAACAAGAAATATACAATGACTGTAGCTAACCGACCGTAGAACGAATCAGAAAGCAAGGGCAAAAGGAAAGAATGGGAGAACATTAATAAATGGACGACGAACAAACATCATTGAGAGCGTAAAAAAGGAATAAAATTTAAACCTGAAAGCTTAGTACCCAAACCGCCTAGACCATCGATTAAACCAGGAAAAAAGAGGGTGTAATATTTTATAATATAAATAGGGATGTAATATATCTGTATATGTTAAGGATTTTATTCCAATTATAGATAACGGTCATCTTCTTCCTCGACTCTTCTTCTCAACCTTTCGATCACTACCTTTCTACAGATTCGTGTCTAAAATTTTAACACGATTAATAATAATGTCGATTTAATATTTGTCTTTAAAAACACGACACGATTATATGACACGAAAATATACAATTATTAATTAACTATGTTTATCGTTTATATAATAAGGGATAAAATAATAGTATTTAAAAAAAAAAGTATTTTTAACAAAAGAAAAGTACAATAAAAATTGTGATATTTTATATGGGTAACTGGTTTTTTCTTAAAAAGAACAAAACATAAAAAACACCACATGTTTCTTACGGACAAGAGACCATTGACCTAAAGTAGCCCGTAATATACGCATCTCAATCATCCAATTGCTTTTGGTTTTTGCCTCTTAAAAAACTCATCTTTCTCTCCTTTCTTCCTTCTTTCCTCCTCGAGGACTTGTTGTTCATACACATTCTCTCAAATTATTTTTTAACTTGTTCTTCAAAAATCAATTTTTTTTTTTTTTTTTTTACTTCATATATATTGTTTATACATTCCAAAATAAATAAATTCTTCGGTGTCGCCCGATCACCATGGCTTTCAGCGGTACTCTCGATAAGTGCATCGCTTGTGACAAAACTGTTTATGTCGTCGATCAAATGTCCATCGATGGTGTTCCATACCACAGATCTTGTTTCCGATGCAGCCATTGCAATGGAACTTTAGCGGTGTGTGTGCCTCTATCTATCTTTCTGTGTATTAATTACGGCTGGCGTACGGACGTACCCAATCGCATTTAAACTGAACGTACCTGATCTTGGTTCTATTTTTATTTGTTTCTCATAACATCTGCGATTACAGATGAGCAATTACTCTTCTATGGACGGAGTCCTTTACTGCAAACCTCATTTCGAACAACTCTTCAAAGAGACAGGCTCCTTCTCAAAGAAGTTCCAAACACGTAATATATTAATGATCCTCATTTCTTAATTTGTTAATCAGTTTAAATTTACCGATAATTATATGTTGATTAATTAGTTTCTTGATGTTCTTTGATTCTCAGCTACAAGAACCAAGGAGAATGAGGTGATACGTCAAACTATATATGTTGTATATATATCTGGATCTATAATTTATAAAACAAACTTCAGGTCACGTGAGATAATGAATGGTGAGATTATGTGAGATAATTAAATCACCATTGTTCGTTTCAACTCAAATCTCAAAATAGTGTTTCAAAATTCACATAAATGGTAAACCTAGAATCAAATATCTCATATTATCTCATCATTTATTATCTCACATTTGAAGATTGAATGATTTATTCATTCATTACTGTGGATTTTAATAACATTTTATACATTATATGTTTTTGTATCATAGTCAAAGACTCCAAGCAGATTTTCATCAATGTTCAGTGGAACTCAAGACAAATGTTCAAACTGCAAGAAAACTGTATATCCTTTGGAAAAGGTGGGTTACATTTTAATTTCAATCGTTTGTTATTTGAGATATTTTGTAAGATATGAATAATCTCATCTTTCATTGATGATCCAACCATCACTGATCTTGATTGTGGCTGTTTCTCTGTTTTCTTATAGTGTCATGAATATCTTAAATATGATATATCAGCTGAAGCTAATCCTAAATATCTTTGTATTGTAGTTGACCGTGGAGGGAGTAGACTACCACAAGTCATGCTTCAGGTGTACACATGGAGGTTGTCCATTGACAATGTCATCTTATGCTGCATTGGATGGGATTCTCTATTGTAAGCATCATTTTTCCCAGCTTTTTAAGGAGAAAGGGAACTACAGCAAAATGGCCAATACAAAGAAAAATGTCGCAGAATCATCTGAACAATCATCACCGAAAAAGGAGGCCGAAGAGGAGGAGGAGGTGTAGGATCGGGCAATATAACAATTTAAATTAATTAGTTCCATTGATCTTGCCTACACTCAGAAATTAATGGTATTAAAACTTTGAAACCATGTATTTTGAAATTTATCTTATATTCTTATGGTATGGGGAAATATTGGAAACAAATTTATTTTGGTGGGCAAGGAGATTAAATCAACTGGTCATATAATCTATTAAAGTTTCTGAAAGTACCAAGTTTGAATCCATTACTGTACATGTATTTTTATTAAATTTTCATTTTTTATATAAAAAAGATATCTTGTTATTTCTATTATATATCAGAACCATATAATATATCCATGATGACATCGAGAGAGTAAAACTCTGGATCCTTAACAATAAAAATTATCAATCAATTGAGTTAATTTATCTTTCTATATTAAATTTTCACTTGATAGATTATATAATTAACAATATTTCTACATCTTTTAGAAAAGATATACATATATATATATATTTTATCTTGATGGTGATTACACATTTACACCAATGGTACGATCTTGATCGTGTGGTCAACCATGAACGTAATATATATTTTTGCCTGAGGTGAATTAATTAAAAGGGTAAATGTAGAGATTGAGAAACGGAAGTTGGGTTAAGGGGTGCTCTGTATTATACGTGGTAAAGATTACAGCATGTCTATGTAATTGTATGAATAGCTATAATGACCCTAACATTATTTGTATTCTAATAGTAAATTGTAAGAAGAACACTTAAATCTTTGTATCTTTTTTAATAAGGATTTGTTTATTTTCAAAATTAATGAGCATTTTCTGATTCTACGTGGGCCATTTTACAAAAATAAAAAGATATTTGGGTTACATATGTAATTTGATCTTTATAATCTGGCTATTATTAGATCAGAAATGGAGACGGTTGGCGCCATTTCATACCACAACACTCATCATGAGAAAACAGAAGCAACAGACAATTTCTCGTTTCTTCTCTCATGACTCCAAACAACCATCACCACCGCCATCGTCACCGTCGCAACAGACATCATCTCGTCCGTACCAACATTCCATATCCACTCCCAAAGTCATTGCTACGTTATCGTTTTCTCCTACCGCTTCCGCATCCAAACGCGCCTTCTCCAAAACCCTAACTCCGACCTCATCGCCTCTCTCGAAGAAACACCGGTCTACCGCATCCTCGAATACTTCTTCTGATTCTATAGCCCCTCTGTGTCGAAAAACCCTAGATCTAGATCCTCTTTCTCGAAATCCGAAGTACACTCCACTCGAGCAGCAAGTTGTTGAGCTGAAGTCCAAGCATCCCGACGTTCTTCTGATGATAGAAGTTGGATACAAGTATTGCTTCTTCGGAGAAGATGCCGAAAATGCTTCTAGGGTTTTAGGGATCTTTGCTCATATCGTTCGGAATTTTGTCACTGCCAGTATCCCTTCGTATCGATTGAATTTTCACGTCCGACGGCTTGTTATGGCTGGGTACAAGGTTGGTGTTGTGAAACAGACGGAAACGTCTGCCATTAAGTCTCATGGGGTGAAACATGTAGGGCCATTTAGGAGAGAGCTGTCGGCATTGTACACAAGGTCAACGATCGATACTGCAGAGGACTTGGGCGGTGACGGTGGCGAGGACGAGGGGTTGGGTGGTTGTAATGCTAATTATTTGTTTTGCATTGTAGAGCAGGGGTTGGATGGTAATGTCTATAATGCCAATGGGAATTTCGATGTAAAGATAGGAGTTGTTGCTGTGGAGATTTCTACAGGGGATGTTATGCACGGGGAGTTTAATGATAATGTGACGAGGTCGGGTCTGGAAGCTACTGTTTCAAAATTATCTCCAACTGAAATTCTTCTGGGGAATCCATTATCTATTGCCACTGAAAAGGTTCGTCAAGTCCAGCGTTCCATTAAATTGACACAAACAAGACAAACCAATTGATCTTTACCTTTGAAACATTGGTAATTGGCAGCTTTTACTTGCATATGCTGGACCTACTTCTGATGTTCGTGTTGAGAGGGCTTCACGTGGTTGTTTTAACGATGGGAGTGCACTTTCTGAGGTTATTTCTATGAATCGGGACATTGCAGGTGATACTCCTAAGTCACCAGTCGAAGCTGGGAAAGGTTTTCGAGGAGAATTTTTTGGAATAGAGGTACTTTTGCTGTTGTTGGTTGGTTTTCTTCTTAGAATTATATGATTAAATTACATTATTATACCACCTAAACATCCTACTTTAATTATCATATGGAATTTTGAATTTATATTTAACTTGTACACAAATTTTTCGGTCTCTATCATTCGTATACTTGTTGTGCAGGAAATTATGGCAATGCCAGAGTTATCTATCCAAGCTTTGGCACTTACGATTCGATATCTTAAACAATTTGGGTTTGAAAGGATATTATGTTTAAGCGCTTCATTTCGTCCTTTAAATGCCAATTTTGAAATGAAATTGTCACTTAACACCCTTCAACAATTAGAGGTATGTTTACACTTTACATTGTATTTTAAATCAAACATGCGTATCTCAATTTTAAGTCATTTTTCTTCTTCTTTCTAGTAGTTCATACTCACTCATAAAATTTCTTCTTAATATTTTCAATGTAAAATATGTTTTATCACAAGAACTTGCTTCAACTTCCTTATTGTTGGCTTAAAGTTGCTTTATGCAACGTAAATCCTAGCATAAATGGAAGGTAGGTAACAAAATGAATGGAACTATTGAAGTATCAATGTGAATAGAGTGATGACTGATGATTTATGCGTTGCTTTATGCCATTTATTTGACCTTTTTTTTATGTCTTTCAATTTAGAAATTTCAATTAAAGGCAACCCATAAAAAACCCAGGGAGTGTTTCCCTGCCTCAGCCCATCAACATTTCACACTATGAAATCCATATTAAAAGTCTAAAATATTTAACCTTTACATTGAATGTTAGAAATCTAAAGCACACAATCGATGTGTATTTATCCTAATTATATCAATCTTGGTTGTTTTATGCCCTTAAGTTAAATAACGAACAAACTAAAAGTCTAAAACTACTAGTGCTAGTAGGCACTAGGCAGTAGCTAGTAGTAGCAGACAATGGTTTTAAACTTTTACTTCACATTCTCAACACAATGTTGAATGGTAATTTGATAGTTTGTCTTTATTTTTGCACACGTGTATTTCGTCTATAATGATTTTTGTTTGTAAATGAGTTATAGATTGTAAAGAACAAATCTGATGGTTCTTCAGAAGGATCTCTACTACGAATTATGGATCATACATGTACTTCATTTGGTTCAAGACTTCTAAAACATTGGGTAAGCCACACAATCTTTTTTGGGTATGGCCCTTTTCATTGCTATTGAAACTTTAACTCTCATAAAACAGTCGCATGTTTTCTTCATTGGCTACCATTTCCTTTTCCCAATTTTTTTTCATTTGCTAGAATTTCCATTTCCCTTCATTTGCTGTTTGTCCAGGGTCCGACCATTTCACCTGACACTAGTATTAATTCTATTATATGATATTAATATATTATGATATAGTATTTATATTTATGTGTATTATATTATATTATATTTTTTGATGCAAATTATATTATATTTATATGTGTATTATGATATAGTATTAAATTACACACAACAACAAGGTTTTCTGTGTGGTTAGTCGACTAGGCGATGGCATGGTGCACATGGAAGCATATGCAAGCGTCTGGTTGCATATGCACACTTCCAGATAGGGGTGATAACGGGGCGAGTCACGAACGTCGGACGGATCAGGTCGACATATGGAAACCCCGGACCCAGACCCATTGAATCGGCTTGACTCTTGGGTCGACCCGGCCACCCGGGATATTTACATTCATAAGTAAACCTTGTACCTTTTAAATTTTCAATCATAATACCTTCTTATTTTTAAATTTTAAATTAAATTTTAAAAAACTTAGAACATTAACATTTAACATTATCAAAATAATTCAATAAATTCATCATCCATCATTATCAAATATCAATTAAAAATCACATAAATGAAATAAACTCAAGTCACAAAAACATATTTAAATAGGACAAGAAAATAAATCAGAACATATAATTGGGCTAAGTATAAATTAGATCACATAAGTTATTAATATAATTTAGTATTTATTGGGCCAACTAAGTTATTGGTTTATTGGGCCAATTCATATGTGAAATAATAATAATAAAGTCTATTAAAAGTCGGTCAGACTCGGTCGGGCTTTAGGCCGACCCGGGCCTGAACTGAAAAATGGTCAGATCACCGGGTTGAAATCAAATTTTAGCATCGGAAAATTAGGCCCATAACCCGACCCTAATAACCGGGTCCGGGTCACCCCGGCCCATTCTCACCCCTACTTCCAAGCGATGTTTTTTCCATGTACATTTTTTACATACATATATAATACCCTGTTTTAATTTCAAAGTAAAATACAAAATATAATAAGTCTCTTAGAGTAAAATAGGAATACTCTAATTAAAATATCTACTTAATAATATCAAGTTCATCTTTTTTTCACCATCTTCATCATTCAAGAATGCATCGGAGCAACTGCCAACAGATTAAAATCTGTTGACATAGAAATCAACAAAGTCAAATAAATTTTAAATGGTTATTTGGTGTGGGTCAGGCACTCAGGCCGAATATGACCCGGATCCGCCCAATCGACCAAAACAGGTAAGTGGCGACCCCCATTTATATGATGGGGATTTTGCACATGGCAGCATATGCGTAAATTGGAAACACTTTACCTTTTTCAAACTATGATGGCTGATGAAGCACAGAATGCCCTACCAACGCTCACGGTGGTGCGAGCGGCTACCTTCTCGTGCCGGAGGCTATGAGATATACGACACGCGCTCTACGTCAAGTCTTCCGGGAAGGAATCAACAATTTGGTGAGTTAAATCGGCGATTGTTCCGTGATTTACGCTCTAGAAAGGATGGAACTGATGTCTTTGGAGTGAGCCCGGGGTCCCCTTTTATAGGACCTCTGAGGGCGTAATCCGCGGCGGAGATCGCGCTCGGCCATAATGGCGGCCGTTACAGCCATTAAGGCTCGAGTTGGACACGAGTAACGGTCCAAATCGGCGATTTGGGGGTGAAATCGGCGAGTTTAAAGGGTAGGATCGGAAGTCTGCCAGACTCTGGCGATCTTATCCTCAACTCGGCGATTTGGAGAGTTGACTCGGGTCTCGACAAAGACTTTAGTTCCGCTTTTGTGGGCGCCTTCTGGGGGTCCGGCATAAAGCGAACGGAACCCTAGTCTCTGTTGACGGGAGTGACTGGTGTACAGTCACGTGTCAGCAATGGCTATTCCCTTGAGAGTTTTTGCTTGTCTTGTAAAAATCGGAGGTGATATCAATTATGTCAGCAAATGTGAAATAATGATCATCATAGTAGAAGCGGATAGATGACGATGATAGATCGTCGTAGAAGCGGATAGAGTCTGGTGATTGATGACGCAGGGCCGGAATGACGGACGTTACAATCAACTAAATCTTTCACTCTCACTTTCTCACTCTAGTGTAGACTCTGTAGATTAGATAACCTACTGCCTACCTTGATAGCCCTGTCGCCTTATTATCAGGTCGGACCTTGGTGCTCCTGGATCTGCGTGGTGGATTGAGCTTAGGCCCGGATCGGGGACTAGGCTTTAGTTAGGTTGGACCCGGGTCGGG
Organism: Zostera marina; assembly: GCA_001185155.1. Classification (NCBI taxonomy): domain Eukaryota; kingdom Viridiplantae; phylum Streptophyta; class Magnoliopsida; order Alismatales; family Zosteraceae; genus Zostera; species Zostera marina. The sequence continues at coordinate 333,908 of LFYR01000685.1, read as the reverse complement.
TTCGGGTCGAACTCTGGGCCGGATTCTGGTCGGGTTTGGGTCGAGTCTTGGGTCCTCTCCGGATTGTTGTGCTGGTCCGAGTCCACTGTTGTTATCTTTGGGCCACTCTTAATGGGCCGAGGGTATCATCAATGATCAATCAGATAGAAAAAGGGAGAGGAAGAAGAATGATCACAAAGATGACACTCTAACTGATTTAATTCTCATTAAAATTTAAAATCTTATATTCAAAATATAATTATCGTATTTAACTCTCTACTATTTAAAAATTATACATTAAAGATACAAATATAGATAAACCATAAACCCTATGTTCTACTAATATATTTCTAATATAAGGCTTGCGGAATATATATTATTATATATAGAATCTTTTTGTCTTTCACCAAAACCTTCAATTGTTGATTTTATTGCATGTTAGTTTCGTCAAGCCACTTTCTTTCGATGTTATATCAAGTGTGATTAGGGGCAAAGCCAGGATTTTTCTAGAAGGGTGTTTTCTTTTCCTTTTCATGTTTTTACTAAAAAAAATTAAATGATCTGTATATACTTAAATTATATTTATTAATCAACATGAAAAGTATTTTGAAAAGGAAGCTTAAAAACATGGTAAATAAATCAATTAACAAAAATAGAATGGAAGAAAATTAATCTTGTAAAGTCGTTGGATTTGGAGATAAGATTCTATTTATCGGGAGAGAGGGATTTATTGGGGGAGAGGAAATAGATTTGTGATTTTTTTAAATTTTTATTACTTTATTTTCATAAATTAAATTCTATAATTTATATCAATATTGCAATCAAAACTTTTTATCCTTAAATTTATACGTAGATCCTGAATATTTTAGACAGATCCAGGATGTGTGCCTCCTAGTCACTTATTGGCTATGCTCCAATTCTGGGTGTAATATTATCATTATTATGCATATTGCACGGGTTGACTGAGTTGATTTTTTTTGACAAAAGAGGAAACCCGTCCGGCTTAGAAGGATAAAACACCTGAGTGACATACCAAAGTCCGCCTGATATTTGATATGGGTATACCCATTGGGAATAGAATTCATGAACTCATTAAAACTTTTAGTTTCATAAGATCATTTGATTTTTCCCTCTGGGTCATGGGTTGAAATTCTAATTGCATTTATATCTCTTAATGTGCCCTGATTCTCATTCTTGCAAGAGCTTTGAAATTCTGGTGAGACTTTCTGTACTTTTTGTTTGTGCAATTATAATCCATGTTTGCAGGTGACTCATCCTTTGTGTGATCGGTTCTCCATATCTGCCCGTCTTGATGCTGTTTCAGAGATTGTGGAGTCAATGGGATCATCCCAAGCTTCAAATCAAGTTATGGTTGACGAGGAACCATTATATGGCACACATGTTCAGCTTGAGATTGATCATGTACTTTCTTCTGTTTTAAAAACTTTGGGAAGGATGCCCGATGTCCAGAGGGGAATTACAAGGATTTTCCACCAAACAGCTACACCTGCAGAGGTTGTTTTTTCAAAGCACATTTCCTCCCTGATATTATGTCATCTATATTGTCAATATTTTGCATGTGAATTTTGAAATATTGTCAAATTTATAATATCTATTTGTGAGGTTTCATTAGCATGCGTATGGGTGTACCTATGTTTCCAATTACCTGGTAATTTGTTCCCCCTGTCTAACACTCTAGTGACCGCATGTAATGATGTAATAGGTATTTGCTGTAATTCATGCTATTTTACTCTCTGGAAAAAATCTACAAAAGCTTTCCCTCGAGGATAATGCAATTCACCGGGAAACAACATGCAAGATTGTTCAATCTCAATTATTGAAAAGATTGATATTAACTGCATCTTCATCTACTGTAATTGCCAATGCTTCAAAGCTCCTGTCATGTTTGAACAAAGATGCAGCTGACAAAAGGGACATGTCGAATCTATTTAGCACCTCTCATGGCGAATTTCTTGAGGCACATATAGATATTTTTATCATTTTTAATTATTTGAACTGTATGAGTGTATGTAGTATATTGAATTAAATTGCACGTTCTCTCCTTTTTACAGATTATCAGGCGACATGCAGAAATCCAGTCAGTCCAGGAGAAGTTGAATTTTTTTATTTTTCAGTACAGGGAGAGATTAAAAATTCAGAAACTGGAATTTGTTAGTGTGCATGGAATTACACATTTGATTGAAGTAATTTTAAAACCCCGAAGTCATCATATATTCAGTTATTTCAACTTATTTATACTAATCTTAAAAAACCCTTTAATACTAAATGCTTAATTTGTAAAATATATGTTATTTAATTGATTTCATCTATAAAACTATCATTTTTCATTATTTTCGATGTCCCATAATTTGAATAACTAGTTCATAGATATCAGAATTGGCTTTGTCTACATTGTGATTATAGCAGATTAGAAATCATATTTCAGTAATTGGAATTTGAATTTGGATTTGGATTTTGTTGCGGCATTTTCAATCAATTAAAATTTTTAGCATGCCATGCTAGAAGCCTAGAATAATTGTTTAATATGACTTTATTATGATTGCCTTTTGTAGTTACCTTCTAATGTGAAGGTTCCGTGTGATTGGATGATAATCAATAGTACAAAAACTGCAGTAAGATATCACCCTCCTGAAGTTATAAAATGTTTGAATGACCTTGCACTAGTAAAAGACGAACTTGCAGTTGCCTGTAAGGCTGCATGGAAAGATTTCTTGATAGTTTTTGCTAGATATTATGCTGAATTTCAAGCTGCAATCCAAGCTCTTGCTGCTTTGGACTGTTTGTATTCACTTGCCATTCTTTCAAGAAAAAGGGTAAAGATTCTAATATTGCACAGATTATTGGAAATCTTTTAAAAATTATTTATTTCTTTTTTAGATTTGTTTAACAAGCTTGTTTTTCTATATGCTCTTGTAGGATTATGTTCGTCCAATTTTTGTCGATGACACAGAGCCTGATCAGATAGAAATCATTTCTGGGCGTCATCCAGTTAGTATAGCTATATATTAGAGCACTAAGATCATTCTTTTGTACCCCAATCAAATCTTTATCGTCTTGGGATTTTATTGACAGGTTCTTGAATCGATATTAGGTGAAAATTTTATTCCAAATAACACTTGTCTGAATGCACTTTGGGAGTTCTGTCTGATTATTACAGGACCTAACATGGGTGGGAAAAGCTCATATATTCGTCAGATTGCACTAATTGCTATAATGGCTCAGGTACACGTTCACTTTTTAGTAATTGAATACTAATCAGTGCTAGAGAAATATAAATTGATATTATTTTTGTATATTTAAAAGCTGGATAACTAGTTGATTTATCTTTTACTTAGTATAAAATATGTTATAATTTGATTTCTTTAGGTTGGTTCTTTTGTACCTGCATCATCAGCAAAACTTCACGTGTTAGATGGAATTTACACACGTATTGGAGTATCTGATAACATCCAGCAAGGAAGAAGCACATTTTTTGAAGAACTCAGTGAGGCATCTGAAATACTCCATCAATGTTCATCACACTCGTTGATTATTATAGATGAACTTGGACGAGGCACTAGCACTCATGATGGCATTGCCATAGCTTTTGCTGCATTGCATTACCTTCTCGAGCATAAGAAGTGCATGGTTCTCTTTGTCACCCATTATCCTAAAATTATGGACATTCAGCATAAATTTGCTGGATCTGTTGGAGCATACCATGTTTCATATCTCACGTCAAAGAATTCGTTATCATTAGTTGGCTCGGAGTACGATACATGTGCAGAAAGCTTGGATGAAAGTAACATAACCTTTCTCTATAAGGTTGTTCCAGGAGTTTCAGATAAGAGTTTTGGGATTAATGTTGCTCGTCTTGCTCAGGTAAGTTCTATCCATTTAAATTGATAATTTTATCTGTCATTTCGGATTAATTTTAAACAATGGTTCATAGTTGGCCGCACACAGTTTTGGGTTGCATTTTATTTCATGTATTTGGTCAAATGATACAAGTTGGTGTCGTTTAACAGTTACCAACTTCATGCATCGCACGAGCTATTTTCATGGCTACAAAGATGGAAGAGGAGGTGAACATACGAGAGCAGACAAAATTGTCACAGAATAAATATACAGAAACATATACGACATCAGACACAACACTGCCCGGGAGTCTTTTGTGTAGTGAATTTGGAAGATTTCTTTCCCTTCTACATTTTCTGGTAAACCATGCCAAATCATCTCAAATCTTTGGCTGCTTGAATGATGCCAAAGAACTTGCCGTGGGGATGATGAAAAAGGTGAGACAGTAAATCCAATATTATCAAAAAAAGAAACAATTTTTCCTGTCACATTTACCGACATGAAAGAATTTCATAAAACAATACTTTCCTTTTAACGAGCTCGGTCGATCTAAATTTTCCACCGTTTCCTACCTACAGGAACAGCTATGAAGGCCTTTGATATCAGCTAGCATAATACTTACAATAGAAATTTATACATATACATATAACTGCCTTTTGTTTTGTTTTATCAAGCTAAAAAGGAGTTATTATTATTGTTTTAATTTTTGTATATGTTTTTCATGTCAAATAACCCTCAACATATTAAAGTCAATATAGTTGATTTTGTTGACTATCTAAGTAACTATCTTATTTAAGTATTAATTACCAGTATTAAACATTATTAGTTAGGTATATTTGTAGCTATTAACTTCTAACACCCTCTTGCAAATCTGCAACCAGTGGAATGTCTTCTGCAGTATTAGTTGATTGAGTAATGCTTGAAACTTATCTTGAACTTAATTGATTATCATTGAACTTAATTGAGCTTGTAGATGGACAGTGGCTGTGGAAATCTTGACGCCTCTTTACTGGTAAGATCCTATCATGTATCATCACGGCAGACATTGGATCCAAGGAATTAAAATTCAAGAGATCGCTCTGAACAACAAGTGCAGAATCAATGTGACGCACTGTTACTGTGAACAAGCGGATGGTGGAAGTTAATTCCGTCTAACCTCCTAGCAATCTCAGGGTAAGTTAGTTTTTAAGATTAGTCGTTTTTAAATTAATGCTATTTTAATTTGGGTGAAACACGTGAACATTTATAATTTTACATTAATGCAAAAAAAGGGATAGTCATGTGATTCTTCTATAAGAATAGAAGTGTCCGATTTTTCCTCGAATGGATTGGCAATCGACATTAGAGTCTGTGAAGAGAGAATTGGAGTTTAACAGAATTAATAGAAAATTTTCAATCAAAGAATGTGTAAGTTTATTGTTATTATATAGATTATTTATAGAAAATAAATAAATTAATTACTGTGTTAATCCACAACTTCATGTACTGATTGGTAGGGGTGAGCGGGGACGGGACGGAGATTGCGTTCCCCGATCCGGTCAAAATATTATTATTATTTTAAACAATAATTTATTAAAAATACTAATGTTACTAACTTACTATATTACTACTTATTAATGTAATTAAAATATTGATTTAAATGTAAATAGTCTAAATAATTAAAAATTAAATAATCAAAATGTAAATAGATAATAATTTAGACAGCGGCGGAAGAAGATATCGACGGTGGAACAACTGATCAAGGTTACAAGAATAAGAATTAGGTTTAACTTTTAACTTTTTATGTTTTTAATTAGAAATTTATGATATCGATTTAATTTTATAATTTTAAATATAAATTTATCTATTTGATATATTATATAAGGTTATTTATATAAATTATACAATATAAATTTTTTTATAGAGTCTATATGCAATTTTCTCCGGGTACGGAGATCAATCCCCGTACCCGAAAATGACCGGGGATTTTGACCGAGAATGAGGAATTTTCTGCTTCAGGTAGGAAAATCATCCCTGTCCCTATAACCGGGAGGAATCTCACCCCTAAGTGATTGGGCTTCATTTATTTTCTTTGGTCTATTTCTTGAAATTGTTTTTTTTTAATCTTTGTATATATACAAAATATAATTTTATAAATAGAGTTTCTATTATAAATATACAAAATAGCAGTAAAGATTATTATTAATACAGTTTTAAATTTTAACGAATAATATTTATATTGATTCTATTATCCTTTTAGCAAAAGTCTGAATACCACAGACTATATATTTGAAATCGAATTATCTGAATATTATCTAAATTCGAATTCGAAAACCTTGGTAGTTGGTATCCTTGTTGAATATGTTTATATACAAGTCTAACCATAGTAGTGCGAACAAACAGCATTGAGGTGACAGACAGTGAACGCTCATGAATCCATCCACGCATGTTACCAGACAAACCTCAGTTTCACAAAAGACAAATACGCTCATCTGGATTCCTGTACCATCCGATTGGATACCACTCACCCACATGGATTCCACACACCATCTGTTTTTTTTTCTTTCACTCTTCGTGATCGATCAACCTTCTTGTACATTTCTTTCACGCACTGGGATTCTGGGAAGAAATGGTATCTTTCCTGATTTTGCTTTTCTTCATCGCCACCGCCGGCGTACAAGTAGAATCTCTACCAATCTACTTCCCAAGAGCACACCGCCAGGATCTTCCCGATGTTCTGCTATCACTTGCAAAAGAAGAGACCCGCCATTCTAGACACTCAAATATTACAACATACACAACCCATTTCTTTCAACAGACGTTAGACCATTTCAACTACCGACCGGAGTCGTACTTGCTCTTCAACCAGAAGTACCTCATGAACAGGGAATTCTGGGACAATGACCCGCATCACCCCACCGGTCCTATATTTGTCTACACCGGCAACGAAGGTGATATCGGATGGTTTGCTGACAACACAGGATTTTTACCGGACATCGCTCCTCGGTTCCGAGCATTGCTTGTTTTCATCGAAGTATATAAGATAATCAATCCATTGCTTATATATATATTTTTTATGGCAGAGATGATGTGTTTTCTTTCTTAATTTCTTGTTTATTAATTAATTTCAGCATAGATTCTACGGAGATTCACTGCCGTTTGGAAACAAATCGCTTGGTAAAGCAGAGACGTTGGGTTACCTAAATTCCGAACAAGCATTGGCAGATTACGCGACATTGATTACAAGCTTGAAGCGTAATTTATCCGCAGAAGCATCACCAGTTGTTGTCTTCGGTGGTTCATATGGAGGAAGTATATATAATCTTTTATATGAACATAAATAATTTTTACAATTCCCTCCTGAATCCTGCCTGATACAGTAATATTAACAGTGTTGTCTGCCTGGTTTCGGCTGAAATATCCACACATCGTCATTGGAGCATTGGCATCTTCTGCTCCAATCTTGCAGTTTGATAATATAACTCCATCGTCAAGCTTCTACTATGGTGTCTCAAAAGACTTCAAGGTCCCAACCAAATTAATCTTCTCATCTATTTTTCATTTGTATTCACGCATATGTATATATTACTTGCAGGATGAAAGCTTGAACTGTTTCGATGTGATCAGGGAGTGTTGGGATGAGCTGATGGCAATGGAAGATCCAAAAGGATTACGTAAACTTAGCAGAGCAATCAAGAGCTGCAGGTATTAATTATAATAAACAACAGGTTATATATATTCTCTAATTTTAATCAAATTTTCCAGTCCCCTTGAATCTGTGGACTCTACAAGAAATTGGCTAGACCAAGCATTTGTGTATACGGCAATGGTGGACTACCCTACTGCAGCGAATTTCATGACCCCATTGCCTGCATATCCAGTCAAAGAGGTAGGTAGGTAGATAGGTACATACACAGCTACACAATCATATTAGGGTTTTGTTAGAATTGTGGATTGTTTCATCCAGATGTGCAGGATAATAGATAGCTCGCCGTCTAAAACTAGCAAGCTCGAAAAAGCCATAGCCGCCGCAAGCTTGTACTATAACTACACTAACAGTAAAAAATGTTTTGACCTGACAGGCAACAACGACCCACATGGTCTCAATTTATGGCAGTGGCAGGTGATAATTTATTTATTTATTTTAAACTGTAATTCCATTAATCAAACTTGCACGGAGATGGTGATTTATTTACATATGTAGACTTGCACGGAGATGGTGATGCCGATGAGCATTTCAAACGACAGCATGTTCCCCCGGTATACCTATGATTACAACGAATACCAAGATGAATGTTTTCGAAACTACAAAATCCAACCACGGCCACATTGGATAACGACGAATTACGGTGGTCATGTAAGTATTTAATTAAAAAAAACACAATATTATCGATTCTCACGAAATTTGATTTGATGATGAGACGATCACAGAAGATCGATAAAGTCCTGAAGAGATTTGGAAGTAACATCATATTCTCTAATGGAATGAGAGATCCTTGGAGCAGAGGAGGGTAATCATTAATCAATCATTGGTTAAATACTTAAATTCATTTCAGCTCGAACTTGGTATGATTGATTTTGTTGTATCTCTAATTAACGCAGGGTTCTCCGAAATATATCCGACAGCATTGTGGCAATCGTGACAGAGCAAGGTAGAGATAATAACACAAGAACACACAGCAATGAATGAATGAATGAATGAATGGATTAATGGTTGCGTTTTTTATTATTTCAGGGGCACACCATGTTGATTTTAGATATGCAACCAGAAAAGACCCAGATTGGCTTGTAGAACAGAGGAGACGGGAAATGGAGATTCTACAAAAATGGATTGATCAGTATTATATAGACATCAAATCTGAATACTGAATACTCTGTTTTAATTCTAAATCTGAACCTAAGGGATGAGATGAGGTCAGATTAAGGAAGGGTTAAGGGCAGCCAGTTAAGGGGTATAATAAATAAAGTGGCCTAATAAATAATATTAAATGCAAACAAACACACCGGCGTTTAACGATTTTTTTCCCCTCTTTTTCGAATCGGGACAACGACTGCACAAAGGTATAAAATATATAATGGCCGGCGGTTATCTGAGACTGAAGACGGCCGGCTGTCTCAGATCCATAATCCTGTTCTTCGCCGTTGCTTTTGCTTTCTATGGATTCGACTCCGTTATCAATAAGAACCGATCCGATTCGTACTGTCCGCGTTGCGTCTGCAATTGCCCCGAATTACAACCTGCTCGGAAACAATCCCAAATCAGTATGTATATTCCTATTCCTATTCATCTTTCTTTCCCTCAAATTTCGATTTTGGCTTCTTCGATCCATTCCAATTTCGTGGTGGCATGTCTCGTCAATCTTTATCTCAGTTCAAGATTGCGGTAGAGACGATCCTGAGTTGAGAAATGAAACGAAGAAGCGGTTTGTGGATCTTCTAACGGAGGAGCTATTGCTGCAGAAAGTCGTGGCAGAGGATAACAAGAGGCACGCCAACTTTACGCTGGGACAAGCAAAGAGGGCGGCGTTTCATTTCCTGAAGGAAACAGAGAAATGTAACGCCGCGATGGAAACCTGCGAGGCAAGGAGAGAAGAGGCGGAGATGAGTCTTAGACAGGTGAGAAAGGAAACTGCTATGTGGGAACTTCGAGCTCGCAAATTTGGTTGGTCTGCTTAGATTTTAATCAAACACTTCCTTCCCTCTCTGCCCTAACGGTAACGAAAACAAAAACAAAAACAAACCTTTTTTTTTATTTAAATCAGCTGGCCGACGACGTCAATTAATTTTGCAAAAGTCTTTGTTCATAGTTACATTTAAAAAAAAAAAAAAATAAAAAAATCCTACTCTGTTCTTTGTGGAAGCCACGACTGGATTATCGTGGTTTGCACATCCAGCAGATTTTTACTAACACCATTGTCAGTATCGACGCTGGTTCATTATCGTTTGAGGTTTTCATCATTTTCCATTGATCCCGAACAACAATGAAATCTTGGGATCTCTTCTTCCTCCACTTTCTGATATGTCTATCTATTGTAACATCGCCGAAGTCTTCGGCAATGTTCTTGCCCAAAGACAGTTATTTGATTAACTCCGGTGCTACTACTACAATCAATATGCCCGACAATCGGGTATTCAAGAATGATCCTCAAGCTGCATCATTCCTTGACTCTGCATTTGACAATCTCGCATCTGTTCCAAGAACATCTTATGGTGTGCCTTCTCCGATATACCTCTCGGCTCGTATCTTCACTGAGGACGCAACGTATTCTTTTCCGCTCTCCCGCCCTGGTTGGCACTGGATTCGTCTATATTTCCATCCTTTCAATGTCACCGCTACTAACGACGAGTACAATCTAACACAGGCTCAATTCTCCGTTAAGACGGATGATGTCGTTCTTCTTCACAGCTTCACAGTAAGTGACAGGTGGGAGTCGGTTTTCAAGGAGTATCTTCTTAACGTTACCACGGATCGTATTTCTATTCATTTCAATCCACTTAAGGATTCGTTTGCTTACGTCAACGGTATCGAATTCGTCTCCGCTCCGGATTTTCTTATCTCCAACACTGCAATGAATCTTGCACCGGTGTCTGAATTCTCAGGGCTTCAAGAAATCGCATTCCAGACGGTGTACCGACTCAACGTCGGAGGTGGTCGTATCACTCCTTTCAATGACACTCTTGGCAGGTTCTGGGACAACGACGAGAAATATATCGTATCTAAATCGGCATCTCAAAATGTTACTATTCCAGCTTCGTATGTCAAGTATCCTGAAGGCTCATCGGATCTCATCGCACCCAATTGGGTGTACGCGTCGGCAATCCAAACAGCAAACGCCAATGTCAGTCAATCTATTTTGAACGTGACATGGAACATGCCAGTAGATAGTTCCTTCAGCTACCTCATGCGCCTCCATTTCTGCGATATTATCAGTAAATCTCTCAACGATCTCTATTTCAATGTCTACGTCAATGGAAGAATGGCTATTTCTGGGCTTGATTTGTCCGTTGTAGCCGATGGTCTTTCCACAACTTATTATAAAGATTTCGTTTTGAGCACTACTTCCATAGATTCAGATAGGATAACAGTTCAGATAAGTCCGGCAAATTATAATCCCGACAACATGAACGCCTTGCTCAACGGCATTGAGATCTTGAAGATGAGTAACTCCGTAGGGAGCTTGGATGGGGAATTTGGGGTTGATGGTGCAATGCTGTTAGCTGTGTCAGTTAAGAAGAAGGCTTTCGTCGCCTTGGGAATTATCTTGATGTTCGGAGTTTTCGCCGGAATAGGTGTGATGGTGGTGAGATGGTACAGAAGACCAAAAGATTGGGAGAATCATAACAGTTTCTCTGGTTGGCTTCTTCCCGTCAACAATAACCATTCGACATTCATGTCAAAAACTAAGAGTACTGTTTCTGGTTCTCAACCCAACGGCTTCAGCGCAAGTACTGGTATGAGTGTCTACGGCTCCGGATTAGGTCAGTCCTACACCCTTGCCGAACTCAAAGTAGCGACAAAGAGTTTCGATGAAAAGGCCGTCATCGGAGTTGGAGGATTCGGGAATGTTTACGTGGGTAAGCTTGAAGACGGCACCAAGATTGCGGTAAAACGAGCAAACCCACATTCCGAGCAAGGATTACTAGAGTTTCAAACCGAGATTCAAATGCTCTCCAAGCTCCGTCACCGTCACCTGGTGTCCCTCATTGGTTACTGCGACGAGAACCAAGAGATGATTCTGGTTTACGAGTTCATGTCGAACGGACCTTTCCGAGATCATCTCTACGGAAAAGGTTTGCCGAAATTATCATGGAAGCAACGTCTCGATATATGTATAGGATCCGCGAGAGGTCTGCATTACCTCCACACCGGAACAGCCCAAGGCATAATCCACCGTGACGTCAAGACTACAAACATTCTTCTCGATGAGAAATTAGTGGCAAAAGTCGCCGACTTTGGACTGTCCAAAGACGGACCATCTATGCCGGGCGTCGGTCATGTGAGCACGGCGGTGAAAGGAAGCTTCGGATATCTAGACCCAGAATACTTCCGCAGACAACAACTGACGGACAAATCCGACGTTTACTCCTTCGGGATGGTTCTATTCGAAGCTCTTTGCGCGAGACCAGCACTGGATACATCTAAGCAGAGAGAGCAGGTGAATCTTGGGGAGTGGGCCATGAAAATGAAGAAGAAAGGAATGTTGTCAAAGATCATCGATCCATTCCTTGTCGGAAAGGTAGCCGATTCGTCTTTGAAAAAGTTCGCCGAGGCAGCCGAGAAGTGCTTGGCGGAATACGGAGTTGACCGTCCGTCTATGGGCGACGTGTTATGGAATTTGGAGTACTCACTGCAGCTACACGAGGCAAACCCGCCAGATCTGGCTGCCAATGTTGAAGAAAAGGAAGCAGAAATCAATTCATGTGAGTAAAAAAATAAAAAAGCTCGACGCCAATATTGGCCGGTCATCTAGCATGGTGTGATTTATTTCCTTAATCACGCATGCAAGTATTAATCATAATTTTCAACAGATAATTCTCCTATATTGGTATCTGTAGAGAGTAGCGGCCAAGATGGTGAGCGACCGTTGTTAGCCGGATCTGGGCCGAGAAATTCCGGCGATGTATACGAGGACGTGGATCTTACTGGGATGAATGGGAGATGATCAATCGAGTTGAACTTATTATTTTATTAGTGTTTCTGAATGGTTGTTTAATTTTATATCATTTTGATGTGTTTTAAATAAATTAATATGATGCGTGTTTAATGATTCATCTTCAGAGTCAATGACTGATTAGATTAATTACAAATCACAAATTTGCAGCCTAATTACCGAATTAACATACACCATATAGATAACATGAAATTAACCAGTAAAGTTCAACTCGACGTTGGGAACAAAGTCTAGTAACTCCTCAATCATTTCTTCACCATTTGGTCTCTTCGAGATGAATACGTTGGTGGCACCGCCGATGGAGTTGAGCCAGGGGTGTCGTCATGATCTCGAGCTTCTACGTCCACACTAGATTTGGATGAAATTTCGCAGGCAGATAGTTGGCACTTCCGGAGTCTCTCAATGAGGCAAACAAGCCGACCGAAGACCACTCGATTTATAATTAGGTTGTCTCATAAACGAAAGTACGTACATGTCGTTCGAAAAACAAAACGGGGAAGGGAGGAGACAACCTTTGAAGACCGTAGGGCTTATTAAACCATGCACAATAAGAGACGAACACACGGTGTCCGAAACGTAAGCCCAAACGGGCAAGTAAAGAAAAAGAAAAATGTATAGCTCGAAAGAAAACATTTTATTCCAATAGAGTATAAAACGAAAGAGAAAAGGAGAAAAACAACAACAAGACATTTCTAATGAGAAGGAGCTAGTGTAAAGACTAAGAATACAAGGACATAAGAACAAACAAGGAAAAAAATGCAAAATCACCCATAAGGGTTGAATCATTATTGTATGTAAAATTTAGACTACAATGTAAATACACCACCCTAAGTGTGTGTATAAATAACATCATGGATTAGTTATTAATCAAGTTGAACTCTCTTCTTCCACTCTCTTGTTTTGTGATAACCTTCTTAGTTGTCAGTTAATCTTCTTCTAATCTTGTTCAACATTTCTCTCTCTCTCTCGTGACAGTGAATCTACTAAACTGTTCTAATTCTTTCTTCTTATTCTTCATCTTCTTCTCCATCGTTCTCTTCTTCTTTGATTTCATCACAACACGATTCTGCTTCAACGATCATCACTCCTACTGATTTCGTCAAGTCTGTTGACATACTCCTCACATGGTAACGAGATCTGGTCTGGAAAAACAGATCTAGGGATTTACGGTTCCTGCTGGTACGTTTATTTTCAATTTTGGGGGAAATCAATTTTTTTTTTGGTTCTTGCATTGTTAAGATGGCAACACAAGGGGCTTTAGTAGCAAGAACAGATGTACCTTAGATGATGTATATCATTTCATCACTGTGCCCTACACCACTTATAGTGAAGGCGACTATTTGGTTTGGAAAAGTCAATTTGAAGGTGTATTGAACATTCACGATTTAATGGAATATGTTACTGGAGAAGTGACTATCCTTGATGAGAATCTTGAAGATGTTACTAAAAATTCAGCCTACAAAGCATACAAAAGAAATGATATCATTGTTCTTAGTTGGATAAAAGCAACATTATCAAAGGAAATTCAGCCATTATTAATCCCGTGTAAAACAGCAGCAAAAGCTTGAAAGATGCTAGAGGTTGATATCTCCCCAATTGATAAAAATCAGGTCCAAGCTCTTAGGGATGAGATGGGTACTCTAAAGAAAACAAACAATCTGTACATGAAAGAATATATGCTGAAATTTAAGAGTCTAAAGCATTCTATGGAGGCTGCAGGTTATGCAATGTCTGATGAGCGAGTTACAGAGTATATACTCAGAGGTTTAGGGTCTGAATATCGTACTTTCAGAACTTCATTCGATTTTCAGAAAAATGTTACATTTGCTGATAAAGGAAGAAATTTTAATAAAGCAACTGGATAATTCGACTACTGAAGGGGACTTCCAAGTTAATTACTCTAACCATCAAAAATGTTATAATAAAAATTATAAAAACAATACAGGAAGAGGAGGAAGATCTTACAATCCAGGAGCATATAATAAGAAAGGATACACTCATAAGGGATACAACTCTGGACCTCAGGTTATTACTATACCTCCTTCAATTCAAAAAAATAATTTGCACCCATATTAAATCTGCCAACATCACAAGACAATACATATGTATGTCAAATATGTGATAAACAAGGACATTTAGCCAGAAATTGTCCAGAAAGAGGCAATTTTTCAGCCTACTCTATGGATGATAGTTGTGAACCTGAAGAAGAGGTAGTAGCAAACTCTGTGATAGTCCAAGATCTAGATTGGTGTTTAGACTCAGGTGCAACCAATTACATGGTTGCTGATGAAGCCCTACTTCATGAAAGTGAAACATACACAGGTATTGGGGGTGTTATAATTGGTAGTGGGGATAAATTAAAAATATCAAAAATAGGAAAACTTGAATTTAAAATAAATTCCAGAATATTTATATTAAATAAGGTTTTATGTGTACCCAAGATTAAGAAAATATTAATATCAACAACTAAACTTTGTAGTGATTTGAATTGTTATATTCAGATTGGCCAGAAGGAATTCCAGGTGAAGAGTTTGAAGAATCAGGAGATCCTTTTTTCTGGGATTAATAGAAGGGGATTGTACTACTTCAACCCTGAGATTCAATGCAATCTAGGATTTAAAACAACCTCTGACAAGATTGAGTTTTGTTTAAATTTAGATTTTCAGACCTAATGGAAGTGGCTGAGACAGTTGGTATTGAGATAGAATTATTTTCAGAATTTGTTCTGGAATTGGTTTCTTGAACTATTCCATGATCAATTACTGGAATAGATGGAGTTGAATTGTTATTTTTAGATAACCTTCAGTGGATTGATTATTTGTTTGAGGAACACAACTAATCAAGTCAATAAAATTCTTTTTCTTTGGCACATACTCATTCTTCCTTGATTGAAGATCAAGAAAGAGGAAGCAAGTTTCTGTAGAATCAAAATTGTCGATATAGGATTATATTTTAATCATGTCAATTTAAACCCTAATTACACTATTAATCAATAGGGGTTAAATAAGTCAATCGATATTAAACCTAACTCCAGTTAATTAATTAATCATTTGAGTTAAGGGTTTAAGTCAAAGTTAAAAGTCAAATTGGGAGAATTGCATTTTTACCTTGAATATTATTATTTGGAATAATTACATTTTTACCTTGAATATTATTATTATTATCATCATCTTTTGACACTTTATTCAAGGTATAATATTCTAAGGGGACAAAACACTATTCAAGTTTGAATTTATACAAAGATAAGATTCTCCAAAAAAACTCTATCCAAGAAAAGCACTATTCAAGATAAGATCAAAGACAAAGCTTGGATTTTTGTGAGAAATCAATGAGTCATCCATTGAAGATCCAAGGGTGGACATTGAGTGACCAAGGCTATAAATAGAAGGGTAATCCCCTCATTTTCACTCACCACACTACAAGCAAACTCAAGAGTTTTTTTTTTTGAAACAAAACCAACTGATAATATAGATTCCGAAACAAAAAAAGGGTGTGATCACTTGCGATCCACCCCACACCCTCCGCATTGTTCCAACCCCGGATCTTACGATCGTTTGGGCCTTCACAACCTTTGGGGAACTGACTCGATGTTTCCTAGAACGATCTATGCCTCATCGCTCTTACGTAGTGGGCCTAAGACAATGGGGAGTGTAAAAACCCTGGTGTGCCCAAGGCATCTTTTCCTTTGCCAAGGGAAAACTCTGCCATTATTTTTAGGTCCACTATACATAAGTGATTCCACATATCGTTTCTACTTTAATAATAGAGTCCACCCCCTAGGGGATAGAGCTCTATATGGATATGACTTTTTGGTCATTCCATTTGCCAATTTGTCCCCTCCTGTAGTATTTGGCAAGACAGGGTTCTATTTTTAGTTGAAGCCCATCCCACCATATACCTCAGTTTTAGTTTCCCTTAATACAGGTTCCTATTAAAATACGATTACAGACTCAATATCAAATATGAAGAATTAAACAATTTTCACGTTCTCACCAACTGGGCACCTCCGGTCCATATATCCATCCATCTCTGTTCCCTTCTCTTACCTTTTGCTTTATACTTGTCCACCTTGAATGTCGCTGTTACATCCTGTACTGTCCTCCTCCCTATCTCCTGTGGGCTCGTGCGTCTGTCCTCATGCACTCTCCTGTTCCTTTCGGTCCAGATTCCCTATACTTTCGCTGCCGTGTACGTCCACGTCAGTCCCCAGCATGGTGAGTTCTTTGTCCTTGCATTTGCCTGTGCCATGACCTGTTCTAAAGATAGACCTGCACACGTAATCAAACTAGGTTTTGCATTTAAAATATATGTTCATAGATCCTTGGAGAACTTGCATTTGAAGAAGACATGGTCTTGTGATTCCCATGCCCCCCCATATAATATGCAGTCTGTGTTCCCCCCTCCCATTCTACCCGCCCAGTCAGCTCTCATGGATATTTTGGACCACCTGGCCCTCCAGAGTGTTATGCTGAATTTCCTTACACTAGTCGTCCAAACCCTCTCCCCGTAGTGGTCTATTGGCTCAGTATTCCTGACGGAGTCCCAAGCGTTCTTGAAAGTCAGGGAAGTCTGTTTTCCTACCCAGGTGTAATTATAATCAGCCTCACACTTTAGGTTCCCCTCTATCACATCCTTCTTGTCAATGATTTCAGCCCATAGGGCCGAATCCGAGTTTGGGTGCTTCTCTATATCTCTGAGAGCGCGTCCACCCACGTATCTTCCCCTCATCCATGATGCCCAGATCGAGTCATTTGCCGACCATATTCTACCCAATTACCTTATCATCCTCGCCGCTTCAGCGGACTCTCTGAAGCACCTCAGTCCCATTCCACCCTCCTTTTTGGGAAGGGTCATCTGGTTCCATCAGACATCTTGCTTCCCACTCCACATATATCTGTAAGAGATGGATCTCAATTCTTCAAGGGTATCCGCCAGGAGTCTGCTCGACATATTCCAGAAATTGAATATGCCCATTATACCCTAGTGATATAGCTGAACCCTGCCCGCATGTGACAACAACCTTGTTTTCCACCCCTCTACCATCTTATTGACTCTTTCAATTAGGGGGGCGCAGTCCTTTGGGTAGAGGATCCTAGGTGATAGAGGTATTCCAAGATACGTTGTTGGGAAGGTCCCTTCCTTGAACCTTAGGCATGCCAGTAATTGATCCTTATTCTTTGTGGAATTTGAAAAGAACACCTCACTCTTTGGGTCACTTACGCTCAGACCTGTCCTAGATTCGAAGACTTTAAACACTCCATCGATGGATTTGAAGGAATCCTCCGTGGCTTTGCAGAAAATCAAAAAATCGTCCGCATAGATCAAGTGTGATATTCCCATCACGTTGTGCTTCTTAAAGGTACTTATTTGCCTCCTCTCCACTTTCTCATTTATGAGAATGGTCAGGTTTTGCATTAAGAGAGCGAATATGTACGGGGAGAGGGGGTCTCCTTGTCTAATTCCTCTCTTTGGTAGTATTTGTGGTTTCGGTGACCCATTCACCAGGAAAGATAACGATGATGTGGTTATACACATCATTATGATCTTGGTGATCATTTCACTGAACCCCATATCTATTAGAGTGTCCTCTATCGCCTGCCAGCTGCATGTGTCAAAGGCCTTCGCAAGATCCACCTTTATGGCTGCATTTGCTCCCCCACTTGCCCTACCGAATCCCGTTACCATTTCCGTCGTCAATAGGTAATTGTCTCCAATCAGCCTTCCTGGTAGGAAAGCGGTTTGATTGCTGTCAATCAAGATATCTACAACTGGTACCACCCTGTTCGTTAGGATTTTTGAAAGGATCTTGTACGTTGTGTTTACGCAAGATATGAGCCTAAACTGATCCAACCTTGTGGGGCTCTTGGTTTTTGGGACCAAGGTAATGAACGTAGCGTTTACTTGTCTCAGTAGGGGCTCTCCTAGAAAGATAGATTGTATGGCTTTGACTAGGTCCTCGTCTATAATGTTCCAAAAGGCCTTAAAGAAGGCTCCGTTGAAACCGTCTGGACCAGGGCTTTTGTCTGAGTTTAGCGTCATGACTACCTTCTTAATCTCGTCATACGCTGGTATCCTCTCTAATTCCCTATTTTGTTCAGGTGTAACCTTTTTAACGAAGTTTCTGGTTTCGGTACTTAAGGCCTCCTCCCCTTCAGCAAATAGTGTCTGGAAGTGGTCCAACGTTTTTTTCTCCATCTCACTTCTAGATACCACCACCCTTCCATTCGGACCTAGCATTTTGTAGAGGGAATTTAGGGTTTGTCTTTGTTTTGTCATGGCTGCAAAGAATTTCGTATTCTTATCCCCTAGTCGCAACCAATTTGCCCTACTCCTCTGTCTCGCATCCTCCTCCTGCACCTGAAGCAGGCCTTTTAGATCCTTAAGGCATCCATCTAGCCTCACCTGGATATCCTCATCAAATGGTCTTACCTCCAACAGGTCCTCATTCTTCTGGATTTCTGCCTCTGCTCGGGCGATTCTCCTCTTTGCTTGATCCTCTGATGTCTTCCATCTCTTGAGTACCCTCTTCACATTGTTCAGCCTCCTAGTGAATATGTACATCGGGGTCCCCCATACCTCGATTTGCCAAGCATCCCTGACTACCCCTTCCAACTCATCCTTCCTTAGCTATGAGTTTGTGAATCTGAAAGGCCTCTTCCCCTCTTCAACTACCCTGAGGTCGATGGTCAGGCTACGGTGGTCAGACCCTAACCCTAACACTCAAGAGCTTTCACTCCACACTTGTCCACACGTTTTTGCCTCCAAGCTTCCAAGCTTTCAAGTGCTCAAGTGTCCTAGCTTTCCAAAGCTTCAAAAGCTCTCCAACTTTTTCTTCTAATCTTCTTGTTCATCTTTACAAGTAAGAAGTGTTGTTTGCTTTAATATTCCACTCCTCTAATCACCTCTTGTGTGTGTCCACTTTGGTTGAGAGGGTTGTCTCAATAGTACCAAAGTGTGAGAGAAGGTTTTCGAGCTCAACCATAAAGCTCTAGTTTGGTTTTATAAAATTTCCGGGAAAACTCTTAGGTCGAATCTATCTTGAAAGATTTTTAGATTTTTAAGAGTTCCTTGATACTCTAAGGTATTAACTTACCCGTAAAAGTTAGAGGTTCTTAAGAGTGCCCTCGATACTCTAAGGTGTGAGTCTACCCGTAAAAGACTGGTTCCTAAGCGAAGTAGCCTTAAAGCTTAGAGAGGTTTTTAAGAGTTCCTTGATACTCTAAGGTATTAACTTACCCGCAAAAGTTAGAGGTTCTTAAGAGTGCCCTTGATACTCTAAGGTGTGAGTCTACCCGTAAAAGACTGGTTCCTAAGCGATATGTAGCCTTAAAGCTTAAAGAGGTTCTTAAGAGTTTTTTTAAGAGGTGTGAGATTTCCTTTGGGTGAACCAGTATAAATCTCTTGTGTTGTTCTTTGTTAACTTAGTTTTTATCTTTCATCTAAAAACAACTAAACAACACTTAATTGAAAAGGATCCCTCTTCCAGTTATCTGGTCAAATACAGAGGTTGACTACTTTACGCAGATCCCTCATCCAGTTATCTGGTCAACTATCTGAGGTTATATTCGTTGCTTTAAATCTTTATTCATATATTTGTTCAAGCATTTACTTATTATATATATATCCAGTTATCTGGTCATATCTTGCTTATCAAATATATATCCAGTTATCTGGTCATTTACTCTATAATATAACTTGTGTTTATAATATAACTTAGTATTCATATACTATGGTTGTTTATAAAACACCATCTGAAAAGTTGACTACGTATTCATATATTGTAATAAACTTCAAAAACAAAAGGCAAGTCCAATATATATAATATTATAAGATATAATATTATATTTTTTAAAATCATATAATAGTATTATATTGCTAACAATATTATACTATTATTATCATACAACCATTTGTGTACTTAAGTGTGTGCAAGTAATTCCGCTATTAATCTGAATAAATCGAAAAGAGACTATTATCCCCCTTATAGCCTCGGATCTCGATCCAACAGTTTCATCAAATATCACATCTCTGCTTATAGTAATTTATCTTGTTTCCATATCCAAGCATCTATATCCCTTCTGACTAGAGGCATATCCTAGATCGAAATGTACATAGCTTGGATTTAGCCATCAACTTATTTCTGCCATGCTTGGGTATAAGTGGAAAACAAGCACATCCTATAGTTTTTAGTATTGAGTAGTCAGGAGTAATCCCAAGTAATAATTCTGTTTGGCTCTTATTTTCTAGTGTTAGGGTCTTCAATCTGTTGAGAATGTAGACTGAAAAAGAAAATATCTAAGGCCAGTAACAATGTGGTACTCCTAATTGAATGAATGTACATCTCCCTATTTCAACAATCTGTCTATGCCTTCTTTCTATCGGTCTATGTTGCTGGGGTGTACATGCACATGATGTTCTATGACTTATTCCCATTTTCTCCATATATTGTCTCATCTGAGAGTTCATAAATTTTCCTCCCTGATCAGTTTGTATTTTCTTAATTTTTACTCCTAATAACCTTTCAATTTGAACTTGAAATTTAGAAAATATATTCAAAAAATCTGATTTATTTGTAATAGGAAATATCCAACTGAATCTACTAAAATCATCTACTATTGATACATATATAGTACTTGAAATTGTGGACAGAAGTGATAGGAGAGGGACCCCATAGATCAATGTAAATAAGCTTTAGTGGATGCTTGTGGTGATTAACTACTCTTGTATAAGGAAGGTGATGAGCCTTCCCTTGTTGGCATATGGAACAAAATTTCCTATGCTTTCCTTTTTCCTTTATTAATGAATCAGGTACAACTTTATTCTGAATTGCTTCTAATGAGTGGCCCAGCCTACTATGCCATATTTCTTCAGTTGCTTTTCTCCCAAAGCATGCTTGAGCATCTGGAAATAGATGATAGAGCCCTCCTTGGCTATGTCCAGAAAACAACATCTCCATAGTAATGAGGTCCTTCACCACAAAATTACCATGGTTAAACTCAATTATACAATTCAAATCTTTTGATAATTTTTGAATTGATAATAAATTATTCTTCAACCCTGGAACACATAATACATCATGTAATATAAATTTTCTTCCATCTGATTGTATAGCTAAACTCCCTTTATGTGTTATTTTTAATTTCTTCCCACTCCCTACAATAACATATTGAGTACCTTGGATTGCTTCAAAGGTTGTGAAAGCTCTTAAATCAGGAGTCATATGACTGGATGCTCTGATACCATATGAAATTTTTATTTTGTATTTGGTATTAGCTAAGAATGGTATTTAATATAAGTATAGAAAACTAAACTAAGCTAATGAATTAGAACTGAATAAACTGAAATGAATTAAAGAAACTGACTAACCAATAGAATTGAAATAAAATTGAGTTTAAGAATTGAAATAGACTAACCAATCAAAGGAAATACACATTGAAATTTCAAACGAAAATTTAGTAGAGTACATCAAATTGAGAAAAAGAATAACAGAAAACTAAGAAATTGAATTTGAAGACAAAAAAATATAAATTTGGATTTCACCTTCTGACTGAAGATGATACCTGCAAACAGAACAACGCCTGAGTAATCAGAAGGCTCGGACACGAGAATGAGAGAAAGGAGATCAAAAGAAAAGTACTCACAACTAAAAAATTGAAGTGAAGTGAAGTTTGATCGTCGACCCTTCTTCTCTTTAATAGCCTTTTCTGTTAACTAAAATCAGTTGTGTAACTGATTTTCCAGATTTTTGGGAAAATCTGTTTTCACAGAAACGACGAGAGGACGGGCAACGTGATCCTCGCACCTCCAAGTGCCAAGACGAAGATAACCATAATCCACGACCCCATGCTTCGTGACCTCCAACATTTTTGCGTACTTCACCTGGTCGGGAGGGCCGAAACACGAAATCTGCGAAACGTTCCTGCTTCTCAACAGGTCTAGAGACTTCCAGTGAGTGGGCAATGGAGACTTAGGATCAATTGTACCACCACAGGCGGACGCAGGAATAAAGATGTATCGGTCACGCCAGTTGCGAGCCTTGTCTCGTAAGCTGCTCACAAGCCCAAACACGGAGTGGGCGGAGATTTGCACCCTTAGGTGGTACCCTAGGATTGGTGCGCATAGACCGAGGGAGATTGGTGATACACAACATATATATCACATCACAAAAGACTTCCTTCGACGAGGGGGAGTAATTGGTAATAGATGTTCGAGCTAACAGACAATATCGCCACGAAAACACTGAAGGGACCGAAATCCTCCTAAGCCCAAACAACCGCAAAACGGATCGAAATCCACAACGAATAGCTCCAGATCCAAGAGAAGTAGCCGATTTTTGCATGGTTGGAGAGCCTCGCTGCCTCCTCAGCCGTCCACTGGGCTTCAGTTGGGTCTACAACCACCCTCACTACATGAACAGTTGTGAAGGTACCGAACTACGTAAATAGAGAGGGGTTTTCCCCAGAAGAAGAATCCAGATTCATACGAATCACTCGAACTGACGTAGAATGTGATTACGAAGGACTGAAACTCCCGATTTCGACTTCTCAAGGGAAGTCGATCGAATATCTCAAACTTACGTTCGTACTCTCGAGTAATGTTGAAATCGACCTTCATCAGGGATGTTCCTGACCATGATCACATCGTTTTCGAACTAGTCCCAATGTTTACTGATAATGTTGTCGAAGTCTCCCTCATTCTCAAAGCAAACAACATATGAGCTTTTCGCAACCCTTCTACTATAGTACCTGTCTTGTGTTTTGGTTTCCGGAACAACCTAATTCTCCTTATTATCTTTTGTGTAGGTTAGGGCTCCTATATTAATCCTGATGAGGATCGAGGTACTTAATAGCAACATTGTCCTCCTTATCGCACTTGTTCTTGTAGGGCAGACTATCGGTGAGCTAAAAGATGCTTCGGACGAAGACGGTGAAGCCGAGGACGTAACTGGTGGACTGGGCTTGCCGATAATGGACCAGAGTTAAATTTCAAATTAAATAAAAGAACTTTAATATTAGTAAGGCGCTCACTGTGGTTTAAAATTACACGTCTATTTAAGGCAAATTCTGTTGTGTATTGATTTACTGAAAAAAAATTAAGAAAGCTGCTGCTTTTCTAAGGTCGATCTTCGACCCAACTCCAGATCTTCTTGTGTGGGAGATTCAATCTTCTGTGCGACGTTCCGGTCCGTATCACAAGCCACGTACGAATGCTCCCTTCAATGTTCAAACTGCAATCGCTACTTTTATTTTAGATTGAAAAACTTTGTCTAAGAAAAGAGTATATGAAATCATGAAAGAAAGAAAAAAGAGAAGAAGAATAAACAAATAGTATGTTCTGTACTTGTTTGGATGATATTAAACTAGCAGATATTGGATCGATCTTATCTCTATTTTCGATTTATTGAAAGTTGAAACTACCTGTGATACCCAACTGTTCTTCCTCGTTATCCAGAAAACAATGCACATTTGCTTTGATAGTCTCATATGGCATTTTCCCCTTGTCTCTGCTTTTGATTGATACTAGACATTGTGTATTTTTTGTTGTTGTTCAACGATACGTACATCAATATCAGTATATGTGAAGCAGATCTTCAAACCTATCTGACTTCTCTAGCTAGCTAGTCCTCCAATTTGAGGACATTGAGAGAGAAATTAAGGCTTTTGCAACCCATAGTTTAACAGCTACTCAATATGCTATAATCATCAAGACATGAATTGAATTGAGAAGATCGCAAGTTATTGAACACCATCGATTCTTTTATTATTACAAGTCTACTTCAGTTGGATCTTTTTGACCATCTCCGACATATGTATAATGGTCATACATCAAGTCCCCATAGACTGATATAAAGATGAGGAAATGAGGAATATATGTTTTTTTTTCCCTCACTCACTCGTAGTCGTTGATCTTGAAAATTGAAATAAAAATGATGTGGTCCAAAGTAACATTCGCTAAATAAAAAAGCCAAATGCATCGTTTTGAAACAAATAGCTAAAAACAAGAGACACATCAGATCAGACAGCCATTTTTTGATTCCAATAATCAATCTTTAACTATAAAAACCCAAATTTCTTAAGTCTAAAGTAATTTTTGCATAATCGATCGAGTGGGTTGGTTGGTTAAAACATAAAAGTTAAATCTCTCTACGAACTACAAAGATCTTTAGAATTAAAAAAAAAAAAAAAATCATTTGTTCATCTGATAATCGAATTACCTGCTTCAAAATAAAATTCATTCCTCGATCAGTAGTCAGTTCAGTCTTCACCTTTTGAGTTTTACAGTCCTTGTGATTACTGAAACTGTAACGTTTAGTTAATACGATGCTGTCAGAGTTCCCTCACAAAAACAGTAACTGTCGGTTGCATCATTAATATTTAACAATGCAAATAAATGGTAGTTATGCGATTGAATCCATATTTATTCATACGACATTTTTGGATGTTTAGAACTGTTCATTTTGTTTTTGTTTTTATATACCAAAAATCATGGACCCCTAAGTATGGTATATTTACTAAACCAACCTATAAGGTATTCTCGTAAATACATAAAAATAAAGATGTAGATCCTGATATTTACCCTGTGCCCTGCAATTGCAGTGCTGCACTCACTGTCAAAGATCCAAGAAAGGGTGTTGTCTAGACAGTAGGGGCAATACCGACATTTCAAATATACCATTTTGGAATTAAAGAAGCAAATAATTCACTCACTCGGCTTACACGTAAAAGGTATGGCAACTTTTTGGTTGTTGAACCCCAGAATAACCCTAGGGTGGATTAAATTAAGAAAGAAAACAAATAGAGTCTCGCCGTAGCCGCGTAGTCTGAGCGACGGTACACGTTAACAGAGCGTAGCGTGTAGGACTATAATAGGAGCAGGGACCAATCTTGCTAGTGCTGTTGACTTATGTGGGACCCAATCGTACTTCTAAGTGTTTTGTGGGACCCATAATTATTGTCTAATAAGTAAGATTTGTCCTAATATCTGATGTGGGGACCATTTTTACTGATAAAAATCTAGCTATCTATAAAGACTTCCCGAGATGACTTGTAGATACGACGGAAGCGTTTACTGTCCGATCTGTAGCTACGTGTACAGTTTTACAGAAGAGAGGACGAGAATTGATCAACTGAACCCTAACTTAATCAACCAATCATCGTCTTCCTGATTTCTAATCTTACTATCATTATTATTATTTATAGGGAAGGGGACAGTCGGACATCACAGTTCTCCTATTCTTGTTCAGGCATAGAGTGTCTACGTTGTTCCTCGTGATCGAGGAGGAGATCGAATTCTGAAGAGAGATAGATATATGGAGTTTCACAATCACCACCTCAATCACGACATGTCGTTATACGGTGGTGGTGGTGGTGGTGGAGGAGGAAGAGATCCGTCGTCAAACGGTGAAGGTGGCAGGCCGACATGGTTAAGCAGTGCGATTCTACGACAACAGACTCCCTACGATGTTGATGGAAATTTCCTCCATCTTCAAACTAGAGAGAATAACGCATCTGGTCAATGGTTACCGCGACCTCATCCCACCTCTCAGATTCTCCGGCAGACGGCATCGGTATCGGCTGAGATACAGACTGTCGAAGGAGACGTTGGTGAAAGAGAGGGAGGGCGTGGGGGAGGTTCAGAGGAAGAAGATGGAAGAACATGGCAGAACGCAAGGTATAAAGCGGAGATAGTGGCACATCCTTTGTTCGAGCAGTTGTTATCTGCTCATGTTGCGTGTTTGAGAGTTGCTACTCCGGTGGATCAGATTCCGAAGATCGACGCACAGCTTTCGCAGTCGCAAAGTGTGTTCGCCAGGTATTCCGTTCTTGGTGGTGGAACAACGGGGATGCCGACGATGCTCGGAGACGACAAGGAATTGGAACAGTTGTTGGTAAATTCTCCAATTAATTACCTCTTAAATCAATGCTTAATTAATTTCTCCTCACACTCCAATGATCGATATCGCAGACGCATTACGTTTTACTTCTGTGTTCGTTCAAAGAACAGCTACAACAACATGTGCGTGTGCACGCAATGGAGGCGGTGATGGCCTGCTGGGAGATCGAGCAATCGTTACAGACTCTGACCGGAATCTCGCCGGGAGAGGGAACGGGTGCGACCATGTCAGATGACGAGGACGAGCCCTTTGACACCGAAGGAGGGAACTTTTACGAAGGTAACGTGGATGGTACGGATAGCATGGGATTCGGACCTTTGATTCCGACGGAGAGTGAGAGGTCTTTGATGGAGCGAGTGAGACAGGAGCTGAAGCATGAGTTGAAACAGGGTTACAAAGATAAGATTGTTGACATCAGAGAGGAGATTTTAAGGAAACGGAGAGCCGGAAAGTTGCCCGGAGATACCACTTTGCTTTTGAAAGCTTGGTGGCAGTCACATTCCAAATGGCCATATCCCACTGTAAATCTAAACTTCAACTGTTTGCATTTTTCTTTTCTTTAACTAAAATAACGAATAACTATATATATTCATCTATTTGTTTATTTTATTTAAGGAGGATGATAAGGCGAGATTGGTACAGGAAACAGGCCTGCAGTTGAAGCAGATCAACAATTGGTTTATTAACCAGAGGAAGAGGAATTGGCACACCAACCCATCGTCTTCAAACTTGTTGAAAAGCAAGAGAAAGAGGTTGTAGATTCTATATATAAACATTAAACAGTTATACAGAACAGAGTTAATATATATATAATTTTTTTGTAATTAACATTTAAATCTGTGTAAAATGAAGTAATGCAGCAGCAGGTGACAGCAGTTCAGAGCGATTCATGTAAACCATTCATGATGGTGGCAAGGAAGACGACGATCTGGACCACTCACTGATCGGATCAGATGTTGATACTTGATAATGATAGCTAGTTTAATTAAAATTAGTTATTGTATTGATAACGATGGTATTATTATTATCAGTGTTCACAGTAACTCCATATCTCTGTAACTAGTTACAGCTTAGGTTATGATATTACTCACTTTCTTTCAAACATCCCATCAAGATGAACTATAACTAGGTTGGTCATTGTCTGATGTTGAATTATGTAGGAGACTGTCGAGGGGGAAAATTACCCCGCAAGGCCGCAAGCTAGATTGTCGCCTCGGTACCGTCCGGTTCTGCGTCTTGGAAGAGTTTGAAGTCTGGGCCATTGCTGGATTAATTCTATTACAGGGTTAATTAGAAAAAAACTGTTAATTTCATTAAGAAACATTGGGATTAGGTATCAATTAAAAAGAATTAGATGTGGCTTTTCAAGGTCGGATTTAACAGGAACTATAAATAAATTCATAATGAATACAAGAACTATAAATAAATTCACAATGAATACAAGAACTAAGGGTGAAAACAGGATGGACCGCCTGATGGTAATCGGGTTCGGATCCGAGACAGTAACCAAGACAATTCTCACTCCTAACAAGACCCAATCATCGATTTTGAGCAGATTGATTTTATTTCCGTAATATTCTCAGGAGACCTATTTGGACTGAAATAGATTTGGATTTTGGATGGATGATTAATTTTTTTAGGCTGAAATTTGCTAAATAAGTTCAAAATGGGTTGATTTGGAAATCACCCTTTTAAAAATTAGAATAACTTTCGTGTAAAATCCCTACGAACGTAATTCGTGACAAGTGAGATGAGCTGGCAATCGTGATTACTTAAAAATGATTTGGTCGGGAACAATTTTGAATCTTCTATAACATCTTATCCATCCATCCATCCATCCATCCAATCATCATCATCTGTTTTTCTACCTTCTTCTTTACATAAACTAAAATCAACAAAAGGCTTAAGCTTCATATAAATAAAAACACATCCAGAAATAGAAATTGAAATCTCCTCCCTTACGGTTTCATTTTCATGCCGGAATCTGAGTCTGATCAGTCTGAGCCTGAGAGGTAGAAGGTTGGAGCCGAGGTGATGCCGGTAATCTTGACGAGAAGCTTTTATATTTATAAGGTGAGGAAGAACCGTCACCATCCTCGTCAAAATCAGGTCCACCGTCGAAGTTCAGAGCATAACTGAAAGGATCGTACCTGAAATCCGTGGAATGGTGACGGCGGTTTTTTCCAATTCTCGATATGAGCCCGCGACATTTCCCCTGGATCCCCGGTAACTCCTGCGCTTTTGATCGGATCCAAGTCGAGGAAGTCTGCATTAACGAAAAAGATGTTGATTGCTGCTGTGTGTCTCGATGATCGCGGTTGGGTTCAGAACCGAAGCAGCATGAGAAGCAGATCGAAGATTTGATCTTATCCATCTCTGGAATTCTACAGACGATTACAGGTACTGCTGTGTAATTGTAGATTTGTAGTAGTAGTTGTGTTTGATCAACATTGACAAAAAAATAAGGCGGTGGCATCGGTATATATAGGAAGATATGCGAAATTACGGATAGAGACATCAGATGAAGGGTAATCTAGGAATCTTTTATCTGAAAATATTTGATAAATGCATGTCTAAGCTTGAATCGGCGAAATAGAGAATCCTGTCAGTATGCACTAAACTTGAGTCTATCGGAAGAGATTAATTATCAAATTATAAATATAAAGTAGTATTAAGGTGTGTCATACAATGCGAATGTTATATATGTTAAGTTAATCATGTCTATTAAATCGATTTTACGTCGTACATGTGTTAGTGTATGTATATTATTTTAATCATTAAATTAAATAATAATGAATACGATTTGACGACGCACGACGGTCATTCAAGGTGGATAGATGGATAATTATATCCCTATAAGTATATATATGATGATGACTCATGTTAGCATTAAATAGATGGATAATTGGATAAATGTTTTTTTTTTTCAATATCTCTTATCGTTTTATACATTCTCAAATTTCAATCATATTCAAACTTTCAAACCTTTTTTTTATTGCTGGCAGAGTAGTTAACTCACAATTGAACATATGTTGTTTACAAATGAGGTCAAATTCTTAGTTAAAACATTATAGTGAAAATCGCTATATAGAACACTATAAAAGATAACTATATAGAAGACGGTCGATATAGTGAAAATCGCAATATCAAACCCAACACATTTTTATTTTCAAATTCAATTGTATTTTTGGAAATCGCCCTTCATTATTTTTAATATTTGTAAAAGAAAAAATGATCTCCTCCCTTTCACTCTATTGTGGTTTCTAACAAAGCGTAAATT
Organism: Zostera marina; assembly: GCA_001185155.1. Lineage (NCBI taxonomy): Eukaryota > Viridiplantae > Streptophyta > Magnoliopsida > Alismatales > Zosteraceae > Zostera > Zostera marina. The sequence goes on along the minus strand of LFYR01000685.1, from coordinate 304,246 downwards.
AAAAGTCTCATTCACGCAGGGTTATTTATAAAAAATTTATAGCCTTTCGAGTTGGGCCTTCAAAGGTCTGAGATCCGTACACCAAAACATTAAAAATATAGACGTATGAGATTGAGAGAACAGATATTGAACGGTCCATGAGCGCAGATAACACACGAACTCACTTGAAAATTGTTGTATTAGTATAATATATATAAAAGATAAAACAGTCTACATTGACTGATTTAAAATGATAGAAATAAAATAAGAATGAAGCAACCATATGATCTGTCCAATACTTGACCCGGATCTGATACCCAATTGAGACAGTTAATGTTCAACGGATAAATCGTATATAGGCAACTGCAGAAAAGTATATAGGACCATGGATTCAGAGTTCAGACCCAAGCCCAAACTTATAAGATGGCTCTGGGATCTGAATTCGAATCTCTTCTCGATCACACACAGTTAAAACTAGAAACTCATTCACGTACGTGGGTTTGAATGGTCCTCACGATATGGTCCCTAAAACAGAGTGCGAATAATATAAAACCCATCTAGGTTTTTAGACTTCTGGTTGTAGCTAGTTGTAGCTAGTTGTAGCTAGTTAGCTACAACGCCCGCGTTCACATATAAAACGACGTCCAATGAAATAAAAACAAATTTAAGACACAGAGACCCATGTAACTATTCAAAACTGATATAATTTGATCCTCTTGGAGTCTTGGGTCTTGGGTAAAAGCAAACTAAGAGAACTGCCGGATTGGAGAAGGAGTGCACCTGCGCTGGCCTCCCGGCCACCATCACAGATTCACAGGTAGCTCGGCAGTCAAGAAGACCAACTCAATTTATGGCCATCGTTATTTGTTAAAACTCAAAATGCATGTGTAGGTAGAAAAGAAAAGAAAAGAAAAGAGGAAGAGAAGAAAAAAAAAAAAAAGAGGTCTTTGGGAGACACAAAAACAGCCCCCACGTTCCTTTCAAATCTTGATTATCCTTTCATTCTTTATTCAACACCATACCATACCTCTCTCAGATCACTATTTCTTCATGCTCTGCATCGACAACTCCTAAATATATATATATATATATAAGCTCGATCCTCACTCCCTTCTCTACCTTCTTACTGTGATCATTGGTTGATTTATCCTGAGAGATCGAGTAGCCACAAAGACCCAAACAAATCAACCCCTGACAGCAATCGATCAGTAGCAGTCTACTACTCTCAGGCTTCTTCTCGATCTATATGGTCAGTATGTTCGCTAGCTCGTTTGGTCATTCGCGTGCGGTGATTGATCGAAAACATTGATTTTTGTTGCAGGCTTTCAGCTGGAAGCCAACATGGCTTGAAGCGCTAAATACGCAGAAATTCTTTGTCGGTTGCTCAAAGCACGAGTTTGCTAAGAAGAACGACAAGAACATATGTTGCTTAGATTGTTGTACCAGCATATGCCCTCACTGCTTACCTTCGCACCACTACCATCGAGTTGTTCAGGTTCGTCGATATGTGTACCATGATGTGGTCCGGCTTCAAGATCTTGAGAAGCTTATAGACTGTTCCAATGTTCAGGTGATAATTATTCAATCAACCAGATAAACCTTGATCGATGTTAATTAATAATCAATTGGATGCAGTCATATACCATCAATAGTTCAAAGGTGGTGTTCATCAAGAAGAGACCGCAGAACAGGCATTTCAAAGGATCTGGAAATTTCTGCACCTCTTGTGATAGATGTCTTCAGGAACCCTACATTCACTGCTCACTTGGTTGCAAGGTATGTACAATATTTCAATCACTAAATTAACGTGAGCTCACTTATAAGCTAGCTACTGGGTGGTTTCTACGCGCAGGTGGATTTCGTTTTGAGGCAAAATAAAGATATCTCCCCATATTTGCGCACTTGCGATACATTACAGTCCAGTCCAGACTTTCTCGTTTCTCAAGATACCAACGACACCAACCACTCAACAGTGATGGAAGGTGAAGAGTCGATGGGCTCATCGGACACCGATAATTTAAGCGCTGTACCAGCTTGTACCAGCGCATTCGTGAAGAAGAAAAGAAGCAGTCTTTACATCTACAGAACATCCTCTCGTCGTGTTTCTTCTAATGAGGAATACGTCACCAACATGAGCAAAAGAAAAGGTATCCCACACAGATCTCCTCTGTGTTAAACTACGTACGTATGTTTCTGCTATTCTTACTTCCACTTCGCAACCCAAATCGTTGGGGGAATTAAACATGATCATCTGCAATATTATATTATCGATGTCGGTGATCTCATGCCATTTCAATCTAAACCTCCGCTAGTTAAGTTTAAGTTAACATGCATGCATGTATATATCGATCTATCTGAAACTAATGTCTGGTTGTTGTCATGCTATAAAAAAGACACACAGAAAGAAAGAGAATTAAACACTACAAGTTCGATAAAGACAAAGTCAATTCTAAAGATAACGATCGATCGATCTGATTTTATTGATTTGAAGAAAAGAAAAAGGGATGATCGATCTGAATTATATATTCTCCAATTTGTTGCCCTTTAATTACACGTGTTCCAGATTAAAGTCTGATCGAAACTGTAGATAACCCATATGATCGATAAATCATGCATACTTAAAATGATTGTTTCGTAATAAACCATGCATCACCATTTCTATGATTCTCAATCAACAGTTCAAAGCTCAAAGTCCAAACAAAAACACATCGATCGATTACAGATTTACAGCGTCTGTAAATTTACAAAACTGTGATCAGAACCCAAGGTTGTTTGTTTATTAAATGGCGAAAACACCGAGAATATTAATCAAACAAATATTTATTTTTCTGTTTTCCGGTGAGACTACCCTCACTGGGCTCCACTCTCCGTTCCTTTCAAGCTTGTTGTCTGCCCCCGACTGGAGTTCTGGAAGGGGAAGCTAGACTATCTAGCTTGTAGCACAAGCTGTCCAACCCCTGTGTGAGTGAACGTACGAGAGGGAGCTCATCCAGTCCTCACTGTGCATTTGTGTCGACAAGGACCTCCTACCCTCGATCTCTCCTTTCCTTTTTACTTTCACAAAACTCCCCTATATAGGAAGGTCCACTTAGCCTCCCTTTGTTTCAGGCTCATTTGCTGTCAACTGAGTTATTACAATCGTCTTTGTTAACTATAGTTAATATATAGAGTAATTATCAGGTGTGTCGATGTCAAAATACGTCAAATTAATCTTATTCATTAGATCGAATTTTCATCGTACATGTGTTAATATCTTTTTCAGTACATTATTTTAATCATTAGATTAAATATAATTAATATATACGATTTGATGACGCATTCAAGATACGACGCACTGATGCGTGTCCATTGTTAATACTATGTTTAGTTAATTAATTAGTAGTTAAAACTTGATATAAATACACCATAATAATATCATTACGTTTTGAGATTTGGTTTTTCTCCTTGCAAACTTTGAGAAGAGTTGAGTGATTCAACATGTATCGTCAGTTGCGCCAAACTCCTCTTAATGATCTCATTTAATTTCCACGTCCGTGATTTGGATCTGTCGATTTCATGATCTAGGGTTGAGTGATTCAACACTGCTCTCTAGCTATATAGAAAATGATAAACGATTGGAGTTGAGATGAAGTTGAGGAAGAAAATCAAGAGGAAGAAGATGCAGATCAACAGAATGGAAACTCTATATATTAATGGAATAAAATCTCTGATTACATCCGTATATTTCATCTTTATTTATAATCATAAAAAAAGATCTAAGTGGAATCAACTGTATGCAATTGCAAATTGGACGACTGCTATCCATGATCCATCCCGGAGATCATTGATGAAACCATATTCACGTGCATGGTTGGATATTGATCGGAACATACGGCTACTATGCACACCACACACAGAGCTAGCTGAGGCTAGACGTTTAGATCGGACGACGTACCCGGCCTTTGATCAATTCATTACCGAATCTTAATTGTTACTTAATCGACAACTATAAATAAGCAGAAATACATGTGCATGTCATTAGCATAATAGCACTGCACTGTTGCGGTCAATATATATGTTCTCGAGATTAGAGGATTTAATTACTGGAGTGTCAGAGAAAAGGGTGGTGCCATTTTTCCAAACACCGTCATTAATTCATTTGTTAATTTGGAGAGATGGACGGCGACGATCACGAGTGAGAGACAGCAAATTAATTCTCGGGAGATGTACTTCTGCCGGCGTGTCGTTAATAAAATAATAATAATCATGTGTATAAGTAATATAATGTAATTTTACCGTCGGTCGTCGCCTGCTGACTGGTGACAGTGGTGAGTCGTCGCCTCGTCGGAATGGTCAAATGTAAATGTGTAAATGGTATTAATTTAAATAAGATTAGAAAAAGATGTGAACGCACACAATCTTTCTGCTATTCTGTTTGTCCCCTTCTTCATGGCCTACTCTTCCAGATCCAATACTTATATATCACAACATATTGGGCCGGATGGGCTTCTCTGAGCCTGTTTCTATCTATCTGCTGGACCTGATGTTGGGGATACCATCAAACATTAATGGTGCCTTGTTAGACTAGTAGGCTCAATACAAGAAAGTGTATACACTTCTTGGAAACAATTTTTAAAAGCGGATTGTAAATCACTTCTCGACAAGCTAAGATTATGCCTTTCTAGATGGTCGACAACAAATTTATCCTATGGTGGTCGCGTACAGTTAGTCAATTGGGTCCTTTATGAACAATTATTATATTGGTTTCAAGGTTTTCTCCTTTCAGATGGGGTTATCAAGATCGCAAGATCGATTATCTACAAATTCATTTGGAACGAACGGAGTATTAATCTCCAGATGCGTCGACTCTTCCAGACTCTTCTTCAAGTACAGACAAGGAGTATAGTCTGAGATTGCTCCGGCGGAGGTGATTGGAAAAAGGGGGATCGAGGAAGAAGTTAGGGCAACTGTGAATAACTGTCACTTTAGACAGTTAGTGCGAGTGAAGTTTAATCAAAACTTTTAATTAATTAGTAAAGTTAATTACAATCAGTATATATTACTTTAATTGCTAACCAACTTAACCAATACAACATTTATTTTATTTAATAAAAAGTTTCAGCCCAACACTTGTAATGCGGTCCGTACATAATTGGCCCATTAGCTTTATTTGATATATATTGAAACTTTTGTGCTTTAGCCCTTCAGCTTCTTTTATAACAAAACTTGGGTAAATTGCCTACGTAATAATACTTAAACATAAATTGTTAACAAGTACAAAACTTATTAGAAATTATATCTAAATCCTATATTCAGTTTAATTTAATTATTTACCGTCTGTCTAAACTCTGTTTAATTAAATCTTTTTACTCAAATTTAATTAAATCCTTTACTCCCTCTTCAAGCCTTGGAGTATATGTTTAATATACCAAGCTTGTTGTGAGATGTATTGATTTCTTTATCACCAAGAGCCTCCTTGCTTAAAAAATCAGCAAGTTGGAATTTTGTTCCAACTTGTTTTATCAAGATCTTTCCTTGATTGATCATTTCTCTGATAAAATGACAATTTATCTCAATGTGTTTAGTTTTTTCGTGAAACACTGGGTTATTAGCCAAATATATGACAGATTTGTTGTCACAATAGAGAATTGTTGGTTTTCTTATTCTAATTTTTAATTCATCCATTAGTTGATGAATCCATATAATTTCACATGTAGTTTGAGTAATTGCTCTATACTCAGCTTCACAAGATGATCTTGCCACTGTGACTTGTTTCTTTGTTTTCCATAATATCAAGGAATCTCCCAACATTATGCAAAAACCTGTCAAGGATTTCCTACTTATTTGACATGATGCCTGATGGGGGTGAAACCCGACCAGTACTCCAAGACGCGCAAGCAAGCGTCAAGCGGGGAACTCCGCGGGAAACCGGACCGGAACTCAAGTGTGCAGAGCTCTGGAAAGCTAAGGTCTGGTCTAGTAATGTTTAGATATATGAGTTTTTCCACTATCTTCCTAAAGAAGGTTGGGTTCTCAATTTTAGGTGATTTATCATATTTTAGGTCTATATGCTTTTTCATTGGTATTTTTGAGGTTTTTGCTCCTGAGAGCCCACAGTCTTCTAAAATACCCAAGACATATTTTCTTTGGGAGAGATATATCCCTTTCTCAGAGTATGAGACCTCAATGTCTAAGAAATAGTTTAATCTTCCTAAATCTTTTAGTTTAAATTGATTTTCTAACTGCATTTTGACTATTTCAACTTCCAGCTCATTGCTCCCTGTTATAATTATATCATCTACATATACTATGAGATATAGTATATTTTGGTTTTCTCTCTCTTATAAACAGGGAATAGTCTGATTTGGCTTGGTTAAAACCAATATCTATGAGAACCCCTCTCAATTTCTCAAACCAATTTCTTGAGGCTTGCTTTAGGCCATACAAGGACTTGTTTAGTTTGCATATCCTTTTGTCTCCTTCTTTTAGATAACCTTGTGGTGGTCTTAGATACACTTCTTCATGAACCTCACCATGAAGGAAAGCATTATTAACATCCAATTGGTATAAATTCCAATTTTTCATAGCTGCCACAACTATGATTGTTTTAATTGTCACTACTGGTGCAAAGGTCTCAAAAAAATCAAAACCTTCTTTTTGTGTGAAGCCTTTGGCTACTAACCTTGCTTTGTATCTTTCTACTTCCCCATTTGGTTTTATTTTATTTTACAGATCCATTTAGAACCTATGGATTTCCTATTTTTTGGAATATCAGATAGTGTCCATATATGTGTTGTTTTCAATGAGAGCTTTCATCTCTTTTTGCATTGCTTCAACCCAATTTGGGTCTTTAAAAGCTTCATTAAAAGAGTTTGGCTCATCATGTATAGTAATTTGTTTTAAAAAGTTATTATGTTGTTTGCTTACCCTATGATAAGAAACATGATTACTCAGGGGGTGTTTTGGCTCATGCTAGTGGGCATACATCACAATTTTCTTTAATTTTACATAGATCTTTATTCATTCTTGAAACAACTTTATTATTCAAAAAAACAGTATTATTAGAATTTTTATCAATATTTTTACAATTTTCAGAATTATCTAAAACAGATTTTTGTTTTGAAATATCTAACACATCAGACTTGATAAGCAACTTCATCTTCTCTGGTGAGATGTGCCCTAGTCTTTTGTGCCATGTTTCAAAAATCAGTGCCATGTATGCACAATCCAGGGGTTGTGGTTTAAGGAGGTAAAGCCCATTTTCCGAATTACCCTGCCCAATCACTCTCCCTGAAGTTTTTGCTTGAAAATTGCATTTGTTGTCGTCAAAAACTATATTTAATTCTGAATCAATGGCTAATCTATTTACTGAGATTAGATTTACCTTGAATTGTGGAATATAGAGTACATTTTTTTAAAAAATGTTTTCTGATATTTTTATATCCCCAATTGCTGAAACTTTGCAAACCCCTCCACTAGGAATGGTTACAAAGTGTCCATACTCCTCTTTGGGAGTTTTATCAAAAAATTGGAGATTTCCAGTCATATGCTGGGAAGCTCCATTATCAATAATCCAATTTTCTAAATAATTGATTGAATTAAAAGAAAAATTACCAGAGGATTTGTTTAGTAGCTCCTTGAGCAATAGTAGTTCTTCACTGCTTAGATTTGTGTTGCTTGTGCTGGTGTTGGCCTGATTCACAGTTGGATTTTTGTTGTCCTTTTGGTTTTTATTTGGAAAACCTACTATATGGAAGCATTTTTCTCTAGTATGACCAAAATATTTGCAGTTATCACAATAGAGGTTAGTATCTAACTTTTTTTAATTTTTTCTATAAACCCCTTTTTTCTTAAATCCATCCTTCTTTTCTTCTTTTTCATTCTTTTTGGTATAAAATGCAGTAGCATTGTTTATCTTTTCTCTAAAGTTAATTTTCTGTTTTTCCTCTTGAATTACCAAGGAAAACACTTGATTCATTGATGGCAATTTTGAATAGGCTAATATTTGACTTCTAATAGTCATAAAATCCTCACTTAGCCCTAATAAGAACTGATGAGTTCTATCTTTTTTCAATTTCTTGGAGTATATAGGAGCACATATTATGCAAAACCTACATTCTGGTTTTTCTATCTCTATGTACTGATCCCATAGAGACTTGAATTTATCAAAATACACAGATACATAATCACTAGCTTGACTTAAAGTGTTGATTTCATACCTTAGTTGGCAAGTCTTAGGAGCATTTTTCTGTTTGTACCTCTCTTGGAGCTCAAACCATACTTCATATGTTGTATCTGTATGGATGAGAGTAGAAGCAATTTGTGGGCTGACCCCATTGATTATCCATGAGAGAACCAGTCCATTGATCATCTCCCAATCTTCATATTCTTCTCCCTCTTCATCAATTGGCTTCTTGATTTTTCCATTGATGAAAGCTATCTTTTTTCTTGAGACTAATGATAGCTTCATGGAATTCGCCCATGCCACATAGTTCTTCTCCCCTGTCAGTTTATCGACAACCATCTGAGCTCCTTGATGATCACCAGAAGTTAAGAAGAAAGGTGACTTTCTTGAGAACTTTTTATTTCTCAATTCTTTTCTTTTCTTATTTGCTGATCTCCTTTCTTTTCTTCTCAATGATTTGATGTATTTTTCTTCATGGGAGCTTGAACTTGACATGGTTTCTTACGAGAATTGCTCTGCATTTCCAGAGCCATCAGAGTTTGAATTTGCGGAAATGTTGCTCAGGTTGACGTCGTTTCCGACTGATACCATATATGGTATCAGAGCTTTTCAATTGATCAGTAAATTAAGTTAATTACAATCAATATATATTACTCTAATTGCTAACCAACTTAACTAATACAACATTTATTTTATTTAATAAAAAGTTTCAACCCAACACTTGTAATGTGGCCCGTACATAATTGACCCATTAGCTTTATTTGATATATATCGAAACTTTTTTGTTTGCTTCTTTTATAACAAAACTTGAGTGTTGGGTAAATTGCATAAACTGTTAACAAGTACAAAACTTATTAAAAATTATATCTAAGTCCTATGTTCAGTTTAGTTTAATTATTTACAGTCTGTCTAAACTCTGTTTAATTAAATCTTTTTACTCAAATTTAATTAAATCCTTTACGGAGAGGTGTTGGTTGGAAACTTATGGCGAAACCAATGGAAGAAGTAGGTTTCGGTCCAAGGGATCCAAAGCAACTGAACATAGCTTCGGCAATTAGAAGAACGGCTAAACTTTGGGTCACGAATGGTAACTCAATATGGGTGGAATGGATCCATGACAGGTACATCATCCGGGGAAAGCCTCTCATGGATATTCGCAAGAGTAGAGGATATTCGTATATTTGGAGAGGCTTACTCGATTGTAGACAAAGCATTGGAGAGCTACTATCTTGTGAGGCTGATTACGCCTTCTCTTCAAAATGGAGAGTCGACAACCCAAAAATGGGTGAGATTTATGATGAAATAAGAATAAAATCAGCCAAAGATCTTTATGCAGATGGAATATGGTCGGTAAAGTGCTCAAAGCTAGCAATTGCATTATGGAGATCAACGCGGAAGGTTCTAAACACTCGTACTCGCCTAAGAGATTGAGGAACCCTTGGTCCGGTCTCACGTGTATTATGCGTCACAGGTGAAGAATCAGTTGGGCACCTTTATTTGAATTGTGAGTATACACGCAAGGTGTGGTTAGAATATAGCAGGAGAACAAACAATTTACTAATAAAAAAGTTGGGCTTGGGTGTGAACGACCCATGGTATATTGGAGACTTTATGGAGGGGTTCATGTAATTTAGGAAGGGATCTCCCTGTTGCCCTGTTGGGGCCTGCATTGGTGCGCTCTGGCCGGGTTGGTATGGCACATCTGGGCGGAGCGAAATAGAAGGCAAATGGAGGATTTAGCGAAGCCGGAGGTAGTTGTGACAACAGGTTTCATCAAAGATATTCAAATCGTCTTTATTCATAGCAACTACAAAAAGCGGAATTCAAACTCATCTGAGGATTTTGCCGTAGCAATTTGGAGAGCAACCACAACCATGTCGACGCATCAAACCGTTACCGGCGACGGTTAATTACTATAATTGCCCGTTATAGTTAACTTCGAGCTATATCTTGTTGCAATGGTCTTTTATTATGTGTTAAACTTTTTATTTTTTTATAAAATTTACCTCTGTTAAAAAAAAAAGTATATACAAACAATAAATTCATATTTATTTTTAAACAATAATAATATAAACATTCAATGATTTCAATGTACAGCATAAAATTAAAAATCTACAATCATAAATAAGACATAAATATCAAAAAAATTGTATCCGAAAATATTGATGGAATTCAATTTTGATATTGGATATAGAAGATATCTGAATATTTTCCGGATATTAATTATTAAAAATGAATTCGAATAGGTATAATCACATTCGAAAATGAATATGAACCTTAAGCCTGCAATAACAAGTCAGAGTCGTTGCGTACACTGATTTTTTTCGCAAAAATGTTACTAATGAGGATCGCACTCAACAGTATCAGATTGGTCGATCGACTGGCTGGTCGGTGCAGACCAGTCACTTCACAATATTGCAGGATTTTTACCAGTTGGTTGAACCTGAAGTTCTGGATGTTTGGTCGCACACTTTACTCATTTACTCTGAAAGAGGTCAGTTGCTTAGTATGCCTCTGAAATAAGAGATTTCTCCATTATTTATAGACTTTTTGGAGGGTAGATTGATCATTTCACACTATCGAAGGGCAAAATGGACTAACTTTTCCTGAGATGGTCGGGTTGAGTAGTCGACTGACTGTCCAAAAGGGCGATCATCCAAGATCGACTAGGATTTCGGTCGGTCGACCCGATCGACTTAGAATCCGGTCGACTCCTCAAATGTGGTATGATTCTCAATCAACTCCATCGCGAGCCTAAAAAGAGGATAGGATTTGCTCAATTTAGGTTTCTTGCTTGCGATATCCTATCTTTCTCGAACTTCCGAGGCCTTAGGTCTTCTTCAGGACTCCTGAGACCCTACTTTGCAGACCGTACTACCGGAATTTTACTTGTGATAAACCATTGGTAGAAGAATAGATAAACCATTGAAAAATTTCCATTTGTAATAGAGAGAAAGGTCAGTTTGAGAGTTAGGATAAGTGTGTTTGATAATCATCAAAACTACACTCTAGCCTCTGAGGGTCTTTTTTTAATCATCATTAGACTCCATCTAAACTTCCCATTTTGCCTGAAGGCCCTCAATAAAATCTTTTATTTTACACAAATATTGATTTTGAATAATTCAGAGTAAATCTCATAAATAATAAAACTGATTTCATATTATATTTGGAGAGGCTTACTCGATTGTAGACAAAGCATTGGAGAGCTACTATCTTGTGAGGCTGATTACGCCTTCTCTTCAAAATGGAGAGTCGACAACCCAAAAATGGGTGAGATTTATGATGAAATAAGAATAAAATCAGCCAAAGATCTTTATGCAGATGGAATATGGTCGGTAAAGTGCTCAAAGCTAGCAATTGCATTATGGAGATCAACGCGGAAGGTTCTAAACACTCGTACTCGCCTAAGAGATTGAGGAACCCTTGGTCCGGTCTCACGTGTATTATGCGTCACAGGTGAAGAATCAGTTGGGCACCTTTATTTGAATTGTGAGTATACACGCAAGGTGTGGTTAGAATATAGCAGGAGAACAAACAATTTACTAATAAAAAAGTTGGGCTTGGGTGTGAACGACCCATGGTATATTGGAGACTTTATGGAGGGGTTCATGTAATTTAGGAAGGGATCTCCCTGTTGCCCTGTTGGGGCCTGCATTGGTGCGCTCTGGCCGGGTTGGTATGGCACATCTGGGCGGAGCGAAATAGAAGGCAAATGGAGGATTTAGCGAAGCCGGAGGTAGTTGTGACAACAGGTTTCATCAAAGATATTCAAATCGTCTTTATTCATAGCAACTACAAAAAGCGGAATTCAAACTCATCTGAGGATTTTGCCGTAGCAATTTGGAGAGCAACCACAACCATGTCGACGCATCAAACCGTTACCGGCGACGGTTAATTACTATAATTGCCCGTTATAGTTAACTTCGAGCTATATCTTGTTGCAATGGTCTTTTATTATGTGTTAAACTTTTTATTTTTTTATAAAATTTACCTCTGTTAAAAAAAAAAGTATATACAAACAATAAATTCATATTTATTTTTAAACAATAATAATATAAACATTCAATGATTTCAATGTACAGCATAAAATTAAAAATCTACAATCATAAATAAGACATAAATATCAAAAAAATTGTATCCGAAAATATTGATGGAATTCAATTTTGATATTGGATATAGAAGATATCTGAATATTTTCCGGATATTAATTATTAAAAATGAATTCGAATAGGTATAATCACATTCGAAAATGAATATGAACCTTAAGCCTGCAATAACAAGTCAGAGTCGTTGCGTACACTGATTTTTTTCGCAAAAATGTTACTAATGAGGATCGCACTCAACAGTATCAGATTGGTCGATCGACTGGCTGGTCGGTGCAGACCAGTCACTTCACAATATTGCAGGATTTTTACCAGTTGGTTGAACCTGAAGTTCTGGATGTTTGGTCGCACACTTTACTCATTTACTCTGAAAGAGGTCAGTTGCTTAGTATGCCTCTGAAATAAGAGATTTCTCCATTATTTATAGACTTTTTGGAGGGTAGATTGATCATTTCACACTATCGAAGGGCAAAATGGACTAACTTTTCCTGAGATGGTCGGGTTGAGTAGTCGACTGACTGTCCAAAAGGGCGATCATCCAAGATCGACTAGGATTTCGGTCGGTCGACCCGATCGACTTAGAATCCGGTCGACTCCTCAAATGTGGTATGATTCTCAATCAACTCCGTCGCGAGCCTAAAAAGAGGATAGGATTTGCTCAATTTAGGTTTCTTGCTTGCGATATCCTATCTTTCTCGAACTTCCGAGGCCTTAGGTCTTCTTCAGGACTCCTGAGACCCTACTTTGCAGACCGTACTACCGGAATTTTACTTGTGATAAACCATTGGTAGAAGAATAGATAAACCATTGAAAAATTTCCATTTGTAATAGAGAGAAAGGTCAGTTTGAGAGTTAGGATAGGTGTGTTTGATAATCATCAAAACTACACTCTAGCCTCTGAGGGTCTTTTTTTAATCATCATTAGACTCCATCTAAACTTCCCATTTTGCCTGAAGGCCCTCAATAAAATCTTTTATTTTACACAAATATTGATTTTGAATAATTCAGAGTAAATCTCATAAATAATAAAACTGATTTCATATTATATTTGGGCCGGACACTTACGATTATCCGTATCCGAATAAAATGGACTACTGGGAGTCGATGTAAGATTTCGGAAATTCAGTATTTTTAATCTCCTTCCCTGTTGTTCTTTCTGCTTTCTCTTCCTCCGCCTGTCGGCCGTTTCGCAAAATTTCCCATTCAAACAAGTAAAGCCTTCGTTTTTATAAACCCTATTTGAGGTATACTACTCGTGTTTTGATTTTGTTGTTGTTGCTATTTGTGCGTTTTTCGATCTGTAGATTTTCAAAATCGGGCCTTTTCTGGTCCAACGATTGTTCGCCGATTGCTCATCAAACGCCTTCTGGCCTGATGTTGTTTTCAAAATTTCTTATAAGATGTTCAAAGCAAATAAGTTTCTTCATTGTTTTAATTCAGTTTCTTAATCATGTATATTATTTCGTTATTTAACTAAAAAAAAAGTATATTATTTCGTGATGGTTGTGTTGATGACCGGCATTGTTTTTTCTTTCAGTTAGACCCTTTTTAGATAATTGGACGAAAGTCAGATATCCGTTTTGGAGAGCTAGAGTCATTCAAACCTTCTGTTTTAAACAAGTGTTAATATGTTTTTTACCAATGCCATAAACAAGCACCACTTTTGCTTTCTTTTCCATTTTTTTTGAAGCATATCTTATTGTTAAGATTTGTGGACCACTTATTGGTTTGTCTGGGGAATTTTTACTAACAAATTCCACCTGATTTTCAGGTTGTAGACAATGGGATCAAATGGAGCTAGTGAAATATCTTTACCAGGTAATGGAAAGTTGGAATCTCCAGAAACTACAGTTGAGATAAAGATAAAGATGTTGGATTCTCAAACGTACACTTTGCGAGTAAATAAGTGTGTAAGTCATCTCATAAAGCACATAAATTACTTCGACGATAATTATGCAAATTATTTTATTTATGCATCGAAATAATATGAATGTTAAAACAACATTGAATTTATGAATAATATTAAAATAAACTAATTTTTTTCTTTTCTGATTAAACTTTATAGAAACTTAATCTTATTTTTGAATCATTTTTCCCATTAACACCTGATTTAGGTGCCAGTCCCTGCCTTGAAGGAACAAATAGCAAGTGTTACAGGTGTGTTATCGGAACAGCAAAGGTTGATTTGTCAAGGAAAAGTATTGAAGGATGATCAACTTCTTTCAGCTTACCGTATCCAAATTCCGTCTTCTGATTTTTTTAATGCAATTAATAGCAGGATTTTACATAGAAGGTAGTCGCCAATTATAAGTTTACGACATCTATTTTGTCGACTGTTTTTCTTATGTAGAAATAATTCATGATTTTATGTCTTAGATAATACCACTTGTTCCCATCATCATTATTCTGTCTATTTACTTAATAAAATGTCATAGATGTAGAAGATGGGCACACACTGCATCTAGTTGTCAGTCAGCCTGTTACTTCATCTTTATCTACTTCTAGGTTCTCTCAATCTCAGAATGATCTCAATATTTCAGGTATATTTTCAAGCTAACATATAATATACTCTGAATTCTGTAGTCACAAATTTTTAATTCCATGCAATATTGTAGTTCATGCTGTATTTTGCTAATTATTTTGCAGACAACAGTCCAGTTAGTATAGGTGGTCGTAGTTTTACATTCCGAACTGTCAGTTTGGCTGATCAAGAGGACGCAGCTTCTCCCGATCTAAGTAGAGTAAGGGCCATGTTCTGCAGTAGAAACGGGTTTGGTCAATCTTAATTTTGTTTTAATTTTTTTTTCCCATTTTTGTTTCATCTTACCAGTTACTTTCTACTTTAATAAATTCATTCGGAGCCGACAGCGTTTCACTTGGCACTGAGAGAGTAGGTTAATCAGTTGAATATTCAATATTTTTATTTGTATTACATTTACCTTCATAGTTTTGAAATATATTTTTTTTGTAGGAGCAGGGTTTTGAAAGTCCGAACAGAACGTCTGAGGATGGAACTCCTTTGGATCATCAAGCTCAAATAGACCAAATTCTCGCAAGGGCCGGATTACAATCGTCACGGGATGGAAATTTTCAGTTTGCAAATGTATCTCCAATTGAAAATCGGACACCTTCTGTAAGATATTATTTTTGTTTTTGAAATTATTCTTTATTATTTTTTAATAACTTATTTTGCATTATTAAATCAATATTGTCCATATTTTTATATTTAAATTCAACGTGATGACTTATATCGTTTTATTTTTATTTTCAGGTCATTCCTGATGCCTTAACTACTTTAAATCAGTATATATGTCGTATGAGACATGATTTCAATGCCAATGGTGATGTTTCTTATCCTATTAAATTAACAAAATTCCTTAAATATTAAAAGGGTTTGAAATATACATCGCACGCACACACACACACACTTCTATATGGATTTCCATTTCATTGGCCTTTTTGTGTAAAAAAAGATCAAAGAGGTGTTTGTCGACACCATTCAATAATTCGTCAAGCATGGAATATTGATTGAAATGACTATATATGTATTGTTGACAGGTAGAGCCCTGGCCAGTAATTTTCAATCAAGTAACACCAACAATAGTTATAATGATGCATTTGGGAATAATTCCACTACCTCAAGGCAAGGTCTACCTTCTCCAGCATTTTTAGCTGAAGTTATTGCATTAACCAGACAGTTGCTAATGCAGAATGCAGGAGAGTGTCTATCGGTATGGTTATTTCCTTCCTGAATTTACTTATTTTTTGCTTGTCCGTCAGTCCTCTCAGTCCTCTCAGTCTCATAGATCTTTTATATTAGGAGCTTGCAACACAGCTTCAGCAACATGAGAGAATGACGGATCCCCAGGCACGTGCCAGCATGCAAACCAATGCTATAATGTCTGGAGTCTTGTTCCAAAATTTGGGTTCTCTTCTGCTTGAACTTGGGCGTACCATCATGACACTGCGCATGGGTCAAACATCAGTAGGTTTTTTTATTGGTTTATATTTATGTGTGTTTCATTCCTAACATGCACCGTGACTTTTTGGCAGACGGAGGCAGTTATTAATGCTGGTCCAGCAATTTTCATTTCTGCATCAAGTCCTAATCCGATAATGGTTCAGGCTGGACCAAATTCTAATAGTGTGCCAGTCGGATCTAACCAACAAGGCGAATTGCCTGGAATTGGATTTGGGTCTGGAGTTCATTCAAGGAATATTGACATACGAATACGTCGAGGTATTGTAATATTTTTTTTTATAATCCGTTCACATATTTGATACTTACATTAGTCACATCGTACTTATTGGGGCATTCAGTTCCTGTTGCTGCTACGTCTCTTTCTTCCGATCAGTCTAACAGACAACAACCATCTTTAGACCATTTGAGACATTCTAGTGTAAATGCACCTTCGGCACGTGAATCTAGTGTGCGGGTAGTCCCGATGAGAACAGTGGTTGCTGTACCTTCTTCTGGTGCAAACGACACTCCATCTGGTTTTTCTCGTGGCTCATTCGGGCTTTACTACAGTTTGATTGCACGAGTTCCGCAACTGAATCAGTTGGACACTCCCCATATTGAAAACTATCCAGAAACCAGGGACGTAAATTCTACCTTAGAATCATCTTTGAGTCATATGCCGCCACCACTGCCTCAATTTCCTGGTTCAAGTGGACAGAACGGTTCCAATGAAGTGGTTGATGCAACTGGGCATCTTATACATGAAACACTTAATAATATGAGTTGGCCTCATCAAGAAGAATCGATTCGTGGATCTGATCCACATCCCACTGTTCAAACTGCTATTTATACAGACGCTGAAGCAGAAGAATCTGCTGAGGACAACAGGGATGGGATTTTTTTCTCTAGCTTGGTTCGTCAGCTTTTGCCGTTCATATCATCGGACAATTCTGCAGAACCTTTTTCTTACACTTCCGTTGAACAATCATCTAATCCAAGCTCATCAGTAGCAGACGATGTAAACTGTGTACCACTTCTTTTTATGACCATCCCAAACAGATTGTTTACTTATTCATAACTATGTGTAATTTCAGACCGAGATGTTGACAAACTCCGCAGAAGAATCTTCAAGGGATCGCCGTGATCCACCTTTGGATAAGCCTTCAAAGCGTCACAAGGTACCATTTTTGCAATTTTATCATCGTTTTTATCATTATTGTTACTGTTCTGCAAATGTGGGCTATATTACTATGCAGGTGTAGTTATTCGTAAAGAAAGAGAGTTGAAGTATTGATCGTTTCGTATAGAAAGGAGAGTTTAGTGGTATTATATTTTTAAAACAAGGGTCGAACAAAAAGTCGGTCATGGTTACTTCAGGTCGCTTAATTAAACATTATGACAACAGGTGATTTTCGCTATTTATGTCTTAGTTCTTTAGAATGCCAAAAGTTTATGGAGAAGATGACTATTGGTTCTACCTTTGGTTTTTTTCTTCCAGTGGTTTCCATTGTTTGCCAATCAATGTTCTATTATTTTGGTTTGGTTATATAAGCTGTGAACTCTGCTTCTGATTTAGTATTCTTTTTTGTTATTTAAATGATCAAATCAAGTATAAAGAGAATTATAATTTACTACAGTTCGGTTACTTCAGTATCTGAAATTGTTATTGAAATCACAATTGTGAATTTGTGATTGACCAATTATATCTTCAATCATGGTATTACAGTATTAGATAATTAATAACCCCAATTATGCCTTCTATTCTTGCTACATCTTCTCATGTTGCTTTCTCTACTCTTATTGTTTTTGTTATTTTTTTTATGACATTTAAGTAGAAATATCTAATCTATATCAGAACTGAACTCGAATTCTGAATTCTGAATTCTCAGAAATCTTAATAATTAAACACTCAACATCAATGTGCACTTCAGGAATTGGCTCATCCATAGCAACAATATTTGACCATTTGACGACTTTCCAAGTTTTCAATAAGGACCAGCATTGATAACAATACTGGGTTTGAAAAGTGAAGTCTACTTGTATTACAACACCAAAACATCTTGGTTACCGAATGATACATTGACTTTTAATTTTGGGATTTTGGAAATTATTTTAAAAAATATAAGAGTCAATGTAGCGTGGCCGGTGGCACTCAATATTATTCCCGACAAACTGTGCCAATGTTGCGAGGTGGACTGGCCACCCGGACAGGAGGATCCGACAACCGAGACAGAGGACGTGCCCTGTTGGTCTGCTCGTCGCACGACCACCACCCAAAAGTCTGACTTCGTTTATGATTAATCCGTTAGTTAGTGATCCTTATTTCTCTATTTAAGATATTGAAGAAGCCTGACTAAGGCACTGAACAATTTCATTAAAACATTACTCTTCTCCTTCTTAAGTTCTTCTACGAAAGTCTCCTACCTTCTCACCTATTCCGATCAATCTTCGTTCCGCCTCCGGCCACGTTCCATTGGTGCTTTCAATATCCTTCCGCTAAGCTCGGGTGTATAGTCGTGAATCGACTGATAACCTTCAAAGTCGTGATCTGTGACTCGATTATTGACAGATCTCAAACAGGGAGGTGTCTAATTCCAAAACAAAATATTATCATTCCTGCTTATCAATCCTAAATTGTAAATGGCAACTGGAGGTGGTTGAAAATGCAGAGGAATTAGAAAAAATGGTCATCGCAGTGATGGACGAGCAAATAGCTCGTGTGACGGAGATAACCCGGAAGCAAGATTGGGCGATTGCAGAATTAGCAGAAAAACTTCTCGGAATGACAGTAGAGATGAAAAGAATAGCGGAAGCAAATGGGAAACAGGTCTTCGACGGGGGAGGGTCATCATCCTTCTCAAACAATCATTTAGTAAAGGTATTCTGTCCAAAGTTCGATGGATCAAACCCGGAAGGATGGATATTCTTAGCGGAGGAGTACTTTGAATATCACGGAATCACAGAGTCATCTAAAGTCAGGATCGCGGGATTGCACATGGAGGGATCTGCGCTTGATTGGGTTCACCGTCTTAAGAAGAATGAAATGCTTTCGTCGTGGGATAGCTTAAAAATAGAGATCAGGGAGAGGTTCGGGGAATCGGAGTATGAAGATAGCCTCGCCGTACTGACGCGACTCCAACAAACGTCGAAGGTAGCTAACTATATTGCAGAATATGAGCACGTCTTAAACGATATGACCAGAATGACTGAAAAATAATTGATCACCTTCTTCGTGGAAGGGCTTCGGAAAAACCTCAGAAGTGACCTCAAAATTGCTAAACCAACATCCCTGAAACAAACATTCTCTCTGGCTAAGATGTATGAAGCAAATCGAGTAGGGAAGGGATCGTCGGCCCTAACTGTTCCGAACAATCGAAGTAATTATCGCCCCAACTTAATTAATTCATCGGTGCCCCTGTTGAAGACATCCAACACCCAACCTCTACCAACAAGCAAGCCATATCCAGAGTATCGTAAGCCACCTTCCTACGAGGAGGAAAGCCAGAATAGCAAAAGGCCTATGCTTTTACTGCGAGGAGAAGTTTGTACCGGGCCATCGTTGCAGGGGGCGGTATTTTAGATTCGATGTGGAGACGAATTGTCTAATAGAAATATGTGACGAGGAACAAGCCCTGCCAGCCATCGAAATCGCGGGAGACGAAGAATGCAATATCCCAGCTACCGAGATTAGTATGCATGCTCTGTCTGGAGCTTTCAATCCGCGAACGCTACGCATATCAGGATATATCAAGGGGAAGGAAATATCTATCCTCATCGACAATGGAAGCACGGACAATTTCATACAAGACTCGATTGTGGGTTATATGGAATTGGAAATCGAAGCAATCCCACAGTTTGATGTCTTCATCGGCAGCGGCGCTTCGATACCTTGTTCCGGCGTCTATCGACGTGTTGCAGTTACAATGCAGAACATCACCATCGTAGAAGACATCTTCGTCCTCAAAATAGAAGGAGCCAACATCGTGTTGGGTTGCCAATGGCTGGAAAAACTCGGGCCGATCACCACCGATCAAAAGAAATTAACAATGGAGTTTGAGGGACCTAAGGGGAAGATTCGACTGAAAGGGGACCCTCACTTAGTCGACACGGCCATATCTGGAAATAGGTTGGAACGAATGACAGTAAAAGGAAGAGTGACTTACTACTGCCAACTGATTTGTGAACCAAAGGAAGCAGTAGGCGACCCAATCTAGTCGGAGGAAGTAAGAAAGATTATTACCCAACATGACTATCTTTTTGCAGAACCTTCCGAGCTACCCCCAGAACGAAGGCTAAATCATCGTATTATTCTAAACTCAAACACAACCCCAATTAACGTCCACCCATACCGCTATCCACAATTTCAAAAAAACGAGATCGAGAAACTTACCCGTGAGATGCTAACTCAAGGACTCATCAGACCGAGCTCGAGCCCTTTCTCGTCCCCGGTGTTACTTGTACGAAAAAAAGACGGCAATTGGCGATTCTGTGTTGATTATCGGGCGCTCAACGCTGCCACCATCCGTGACCGTTTTCTGATCCCAACCATGGATGAGCTCATTGACGAGCTTCATAGGGCAAGCGTATTTTCCAAACTGGACTTGAGGGCAGGGTATCATCAGATACGTATTGACTCTCCGACATCCATAAGACGGCATTCCGAACGCATCACGGTCACTATGAGTTCATCGTGATGCCTTTCGGACTAACCAACGCCCCGACTACGTTCCAGTGCACCATGAATGAGGTTCTAGGTCCGTTCCTTCGAAAGTTTGTCGTAGTGTTCTTTGATGACATTCTCATATATAGCAGATCCGAGACAAAGTACGGTGAGCATTTGGGGAGAGTACTAACGACATTGGGGAGCACAAATTCTTCTTAAGAAGAACGAAGTATGAATTTGCAGTCCAGAGTCTGCAATTTCTGGGGCACATCATATCCGCAGGGGGGACTAAGCCCGATCCAGAGAAAAGAAGCTTGGCCAACTCCTCGGACTGTGAAAGACGTTCGAAGTTTCCTTGGTCTATCCGGTTACTATAGACGCTTCATTGCGAGATATGCACATATTGCAGCCGCCCTGACCGATTTACTTAAGAAAAATGAAGAATTTCACTGGGGAGAGAAGGAAGAAGTGGCCTTCCGATCACTGAAGAACACATTAGTATCCGCGCCGATCTTAAATTTTCCAAACATTCATAGGCCCTTCTAGATAGACACTGACGCATGTAAGTTTGGCGTCGAAGCGGTGCTATCCCAAGACGGTCACCCATTAGCCTACTACAGTAAGAAATTGTCGGACGTGCGGCAGAAGGCCTCAACTTATGCGAGGGAACTTTGGGCTGTTACAAATGTTGTTTAGAGGTGGCGACACTACCTGCTAGGTCATCAGTTTGAAATTAGGACCGATCACCGGAGCTTGAAGAACTTGCTCTCGCAATCCATCCAGACTCCAGACCAACAGTTCTTCCTAAGCAAGCTACTCGGATTTAATTTTATGATCACCTACAAGCCGGGTAAGGAGAACCTTGCGACTGACGCCCTATCCCGACATCCGGCCAACATCGAAACATCGGAGAAGACCTTGAATCACTTGGTAGCAGTTTTGAAGGAAGACTTTTCGGATCAGATCCGGGCTGAAGTGGAATCAGATCCTTATTATAAAACATTAAAGGAAAAAGTCAGAAATGAAGACTCGATCAGCATTGACATTTTCAGTCGGCCTGATTCGTTACAACGGGAAGATCGTGCTCAACCCTGACTCTCCACTAGTCATCGCGATCTTAGAAGAAATGCACTCCTCACGATTGGGCGGTCACTCAGGGGTAACACGTACCCTCGCGCGAATTCGACCTTGGTTCTGGTGGAGTAACATGGGAAAAAAGATAGCTAAATTTGTGGCTGAATGTAAGGTATGCCAGCAAGCTAAAAGCTCCACCAGCCGACCCATTGGTCTCTTACAGCCCTTGGCTATTCCAAGTGAGATATGGGAATCCATCTCTTTGGATTTTATCACCGGATTGCCAAAGGTTAGGGGTCATTTAGTGATCATTACAGTAGTGGATCGCCTGAGCAAGTTCTGTCATCTAGGTTGTTTACCGGCCAATTATACCGCAGTTGTGGTCGCAAAGTTCTTCATTCAAAACATCGTCAAGATTCATGAGTTCCCCAAGTCGATCATCTCGGACCGGGACAAGGTTTTCATATGCGCATTTTGGAAGGAACTAATGAGTAGAAGTGGCACGACGTTAAAAGTCTCCACGGCATACCATCCGAAGACGGACGGGCAAACCGAGGTTGTTAATAAAACAATCGAAATTTATCTACGAGCAATGGTACATGACAACCCGAGCAGGTGGAAGGAAGCTTTGCCGTGGGCCGAATTTTGGTATAACACGGCTCATCACCACATTCTGGGAACATCCCCGTACGAGGCGGTTTTCGGACGACGACCTCCGGAATTAATTGGGTATACGACAGGAGACTCTATCTATTACCTGCGGTTGACCAAGAATTAGTGCGCCGAAATGTTCTACTGGAAGAACTCAAGGAAAATCTCAAGGTTGCGCAACAAAAAATAAAGCATTACGCGGATAGAAAACGTCGGGCCTATGAGTTTAAAGTAGGGGATCAAGTCTGGTTAAAATTGCAGCCCTACCGCCAACAATCGGTTGAGCAACGGAAAATTCAAAAGCTGGGAAAAAAATGGTATGGCCCATTCAAGATTGTTAAGTAAATCAGTGAGGTTGCATTCCGCTTGGAACTACCGGAGTCATCAACGATATTTCCCGTCTTCCATACGTCGCTACACAAACCATATAAAGGATCGGCTACTGAAATGGTTCCCCTGGACCTACCTCCGCTGGCCATAAACTCTCACTCCCTGACCATACCGGATAAAATTTGGAGAATTATGTTCGCTTGGAAATCAGGAGTTAAGACCCAACAAATATTAATCTCATGGAAGGGTCTACCGGCAGAAGAAACTAGCTGGGAGGATGTCACATATCTCAAGAGATTCATGCCGGAGCTGAACCTTGAGGACAAGGTTAATTTGGTAGACGGAAGAGATGTAACGTGGCCGGTGGCACTCAATATTATTCCCGACAAACTGTGCCAATGTTGCGAGGTGGACTGGCCACCCGGACAGGAGGATCCGACAACCGAGACAGAGGACGTGCCCCGTCGGTCTGCTCACCGCACGACCACCACCCAAAAGTCTGACTTCGTTTATGATTAATCCGTTAGTTAGTGATCGTACTCTGTTGCTTTATTTCTCCATTCAAGGTATTGAAGAAGCCTGAATAAGACACTAAACAATTTCATTAAAACATTACTCTTCTCCTTCTTAAGTTCTTCTACGAAACTCTCCTACCTTCTCACCTATTCCGATCAATCTCCATTTGTTCCGCCTCCGTCCACGTTCCATTGGTGCTTTCAATATCCTTCCGCCAAGCTCGGGTGTATAGTCGTGAATCGACTGATAACCTGGTTGAATCCTGGATACGCCATTGCATGGAACTTGTTGGTGTGTGGCCTCGCCGTCCAACCTAGTACAAGTGTTCCTCTAAGAATTATGAACCCCCTCCCCTGTTGGACCAGGGGAGGTATTTATAACCTTCCATTGCTGTCCTTGGGCCTCGTGGGCTCGCACGTCGGGCCCATTCGTTCGCCCGGGCCGCCGACGGGGTTGGTTCGGTCCATGGGCCGCGGTCCGCGGTCCATGGTACCAACAGTACTGGTGATACACCATGATTCTTGTGCTCTCTTCAGGGGGGAGTACTGGTGAGACATGCCTGATTACACCAGTCACTACCCATCAACGCCTCTCAACAAGGACTAGGGCTCCGTCGCTATGGCAGGACCCCCGGAGAGCTCCCACGGTGCGGAACATCGTTCTTCGTCCAGATCGCCGAGTTAGCCCGTAAAGTCGCCCGATTGGACTACCAAGTCGCCGACATACAGGATAACTCGCCGAGTTAAGGCAAGATCGGCAGTATGGTAGACTGTACGACTTGGTCCTAGAAACTCGCCGAGTTAGCCCTTAACTAGGCGACTTCCATACCTGAATCGGCGACTTACGACCGTTACTCGGCGGCAGCCAACGTCATAAATGTTACCATATATGACCATAGGCGCGATCTCCGCCGATGAGTGCGCCCTCCGACCCTATAAAAGGGGTCTCGAGGGGACACTCAAAGGCACGATTCAAGTTCCACTCTCACACCAGAGCACTACACTACGAAACTCGCCGATTCTCACTAGAATCGCCTAGTTTCACTTGCAGGTATTTTGACGTAGAGCGTGCGTCGTGGACTCCAAAGCCTCCGGCATCAACCTCGCACCACCGCGAGCCCTGGTAGCAGATTCAGTGCTTCATCAAGTACTTCCCCCTTCCTTCAACCACCTCCTTTACCAGCCTTAAAGGCTCCTCGAGGTTCGAGCCACTCCCCCTTCTCCTTCCTATAAATAGCTTCCTCGCCTCTTCGGCTTCTCACACCATCCTTCCTTCGCAATGAGCATCCGTGACATCCTCGAGGAGTACGGCCGCGAAGTGCAACTCCAGCACGCCGCCTGGGCCATGTGCCTGTTGTCGCCTGCTGGCGTCCCCAATAGCGTGGCCGTGGCTGAGACTCAACATCTCAATGCTGTGATGATCGACGTCCATCGTCGCCTCTCCCAGGTCCGCCGCTCCGATCTTCTTGCGAGCCACCCAACAGTCGCCTACCCTGACACCGCTCCTGCGGCCGTCCCGGGCTCCGTTGGTACCTCGCGTGCCTTCAGCGCGCATGGCACGATTGCTGTTCCTGCTGTCGCTACTGCTGGCCTGCCGGGCGCCGATTCTTTGACAAAGCTTCGTCGGTCGCGCGACCATCGTCGCTCCCGTGGGTCCTCGTCCCTTCCGGCTACTGAACTGCGCCACTTCCTGTCGGGGTCCCCGAAGTCGGGCCGCTAGGCCCGCCGTGGACCTATCCGCGCCCGCTCCCATGCCCTTTCGGGCGGTGGGCTTGCCTTCGTGGGGCGGCGCTTGGGGCGCCCCGGCGATCCCTTTTTTTTTTGTACCCGTACTTCGTTGTTGTTGTTTTTTTTCCCGCCGTGTCACCGGCTATTGTAATACTTGCTTTGCTTTAGTAAATGTTTTTCCTTCGCTTTTTCTTTCTCTCGTGTTTTGACTTCGCCCTCGCACGTTGGTGCAGTTTTGCGCTATTCGGCGTCTTCTGCCAACGTTGCCCGGGCCTTTCTCGAGCTTTGCCCTTGCTACCCGATGCATGCCCCCCCTTCGCCGACGCTCCCTATTCGTTCCGCTTTACCTCTCCTGGCGCGGGGTCCCACCTGTTACGTTGTTTCGTTTGATCCGTCAGTCGGGTCCGCAGGAGGGCCCGCTTAGACACCGCCGCCCCGTTCCGCGCGCATTGTTTGGTCCTTGGGCGCTGCAGGGTCTTCGTCGGATGTCTCTCAGATGCTCCGCCGTCCGCGCCGGGCGCTGGCCTTCACTCTGCTCCCCGACGGTTTGGGCCTTGGGCTCCCTTGGAGGCCTTCCGGCCCATCCCGTCCCATCCACTCCAGGTAAACGCGACGCCTCGTCTTCCACGTCCTCGAACCCCTATATAAACCCTGCTCCCTCCTTTACCTTGTGTCTGATTCTCATTTATTCTCTCGCCCTTGCACTCGTCTTTCTCGACTGCGACTTTCCTCCTTTCACCAGGTTGCTCATGGCCGCTCCTCACTCTGCTGCTGGCTCCGCCGACTCTCCTCACTCCGATGTTGGCGCCGCCCTTGCGGAAGCCTTTTTTGCTGCCCCCAACATCAAGAACCCGCTATCTTCGGTTAGTGCCGACGTGGTCCTGGACGCTCTGGAGAAGATGGGCCAGCCGGACCTTGCCTTTACCGAGGCCGGAAATCGCCTCGCTTCTCAACCGCCGCCGGGTATGGTGGCCCTCTACACCCCTTACGCCGAGGTCAGCCTGACTCTTCCGCTTCCTCCTCTAGTGGCCGAAGCCATGCACTTCTGCGATATTTCGATCTCCCAGTTCCCTCCGGCCGCCATCAATCGTCTAGTGACCTTTTCGCTGCTCTGCCGCCGGTCCGGCATTGAGGCTTTCTTGCCTGTCTTCCTTATCTGGTTCATGATGACGACTAATCCTCGCCGGCTGCTGATCGCCCAGAGATCGGGCGATGCCCTTTTCGATCAGCTGGTCGACCGATCTCACCACTGCCGCGACCGGTTCTTCTTCGTCCCCGTGGGGGCCCTTGGTCCGTTCGACCTGGAGATGCCGCCGCCCTCTTGTTGGGCTCTTCTGACCCAGCTGAAGACCCGAACCGCGGCCCCCGGCCGAGACGCGTTGGCGCCCCAGGCACGGAACGCGCAGGAAGTTCTGACCAACATCTATCGCCGCGGGGCCGTCAATGCCCGGACACTGGTCCAGTCTTGGAGTTATGACGCGCACATGGCTCTGCCTCTCAAGGTAGCTTATATTCGGGACGGGCCGCCCAAACGTCAGAAAAACAGGCGGCCGCACGATACTATCCTGTTTGAGTCCCCCGTTTCCCCGCCCCCGGTCGAGTCCGACACTGGCTTTCAGGACAGCCGGGCCGAGAGACGAAGAAGGAAGAAGCTTCGGTCAGAGAAGCGGAAGTCTGCTGCCGCTTCCCTGGAAACTGTTGTGGTTGAGAACTTGTGTTCTTCGGACCGCAGCCCTTCCGATCCCCTGTCTGCCAAATTCGTGGACTCTCTTCGGAGGGATGGGCTGAATCTTGAACACTTCCGTACGTTGGTGAGTGGTTCCCCTCTCGTCGGGGGACGGAGCATTGGCAGACGAGAAAGCTGGAGCTTGAGTTCCTTGAAGGCTACCTCGCACTCGTCCGACCATACTACCCTAGGGCCTGGGTTCCTCAACAATTGGAAGAACGGTTGTAGGCGGTCCGCCGTTCTTGGCAGGAACCTGCTTAACACCGTCACCCTTCCGTTCAGCTTCTGGACTTCCTTTAGCGTCCGTGGTGGGTTCATGGCCATGACGGCCTCGACCTTTTCTCCTCTTGGCTTGATCCCCTCGGGCGTGATCCGGAGGCCCAAGAAGTGTCCCTCCTTGACCCCGAACGTGTACTTTTTTTCCTTTAACTTGAGCCCCGCTTTTCTGATATTGGCGAAGGTCTCCTCTAGGTCGGCTAGGTGCGTTCTGGTCTCCTTCGACCGGAAGAGTATGTCGTCCACGTACACTTCCGCGTTCCTGCCTATCTGCGCCCCGAACACCTTGTCCATTAGCCCCGGCGTTACGTAGGCCGAAGGGCATTACTTTGAAATAGAACGTGTCCATCTCTGTGATGAACGACGTCTTCTCCTCGTCCTCCTTTTCCATGGGCACTTGGTTGTACCCTGAGTTCGCGCCCATGCAACTTAGCATTTCGCACTCGGAGCTCTGGTCCACCAACCGGTCTACCGACGGTAGTGGGTAGCTATCCTTGGGGCACGTTTTGTTGAGGTTTGTGAAGTCGACGCACATCCTCCACCCCCGCGTCTGCCTTCTTTACCATGACCACGTTGGACAGCCAGGCGGGGTAACGTACTAGGCGAATGAAACCCGCTCAAAGGAGCTTTTTGACCTCCGTCTCTGTCGGCCTCCCTTTTTTCTGCCCTTAGTGGGCGCAGCTTTTGTCTGATGGGGTGGGCGCCTGGGGCCACCGCGAGCTTATGCTCTGCCAGCGCCCAGGGCACGCCGCTCAGCTCCCCCAGCTCATCTGCGAACAGGTCCTCGTTCTTCCTGAGGAGCTGCTCCAGCTCTCCTTTCAAGTCCCGCTGGAGGTCCTTCCTTATACGTACCTCGCTCTGGCCAAGGTCGATTAGGATCGTGTGGGACGCTGGCGCCGGCTTCGTGACGCACTCGCGCGCCGAGTGCGGTAGGCCTTCGTCCGACGTCATCACCTCGCTGACCGAATTGAAGTAGTACTCGCGCGCCTTCTTCTGGGATCCTCTGACCGTGCACACTCCCTCTTCGATTGGGAATTTGAGGCACTGGTGGAGCGAAGACATCACCGCCTGGAACGCGTGCAGTGCCGCTCTTCCTAGGATGACATTGTATCCGGACGTGAAGTTTACACTACAAAAAACCAACGCAGTTCTGGCGGCAAATTTCGGCGGCCTGGCCGCCGGTATAATGGTTCCTGACGGCCAAGCCGACGATATTCCATCGCCGGAAGTAATGTCGCCGGAATTATGAAATACTGGTGGCTTGGCCGTCGGCAAAAAATTGTGGATTCCGATTTTAATAGAAATTGTCCCGGCAGCTTAGTCGCCGACATTTTTTTTTGAAAATTATATCCCGGCGGCCAGGCCGCTGGCAGTTATTTTTGGAAAATAATTTTCCGGCGGCCTGGCCGCTGGTCAATATTTCCCGGCAGCAAAAAAAATTCCCCGGGAAAAAATATCTGGCGGCCAAGCCGCTGGTTCACTTTTGAAAATTAAAAAAAAAATTGTAATTAATAAATTAATATATTTTTTAATATATGAAATTAATAAATTAATTATGAAATTGAAAGTGAAATTGAAATTGAAGTTTAATATTTAATATACAACAAAAATTAAATTCGATAATTACTAATTTAATTTCTTTTTTTCGCTTTTTTTCTTTTTTTTAGTTGCGACCACATTTCGTAATGCCTCTTTCGTGAATATAATCGATCTTCCTCCACGCGGTTGTGGAGTGGTGTGCTCCCCTCTTGTGGCGTAGTTTGTAAAGGCGTCGTAGTTTCTTGAGTTGGTAGTTGAGTAGGCGGTGCGGCTCTAGAAGATGACGCTCCAGAAGTATAAATGTTATGCGCTGCATCGTTGTTGAAGATTGACGGAAACTCCGGTAAGCGCAAGTTCGGATTTTGAGCGAGCATTGCGTTGTTGTATTGTTCGAAAAACGCCATTTGACGAGCCATCGCCTCATTCTGACGAGCCATCGCCCTCTCGAATTATACAGTGATTAGTGTAATCATTTCTCGTAATCTCTCAACCAACTTCTAGGTTCCGTTAGTACGAGGAACCCTAGAAGTTCCCCCAATTCTTGCACCCAAGCAATCTCGCGCTTCAGGCAACTCCGGTCTTCAATATCGCCGGCGAGCGTCCCTCCCACAAGTTTAACATGGTATAAAGGAATAAGAGAACTAACTAAAGAAATTAACTAAATCTGTAATTAAACTGTAATTGGACATATATGCAATTACTTGTTTCAAGAACATTGTGCAGGTAAAAAGCCCAAGGCTAATAAAGTTATAACAGACGAACTTAAGGGCAATAGCGCAAAAGTTTCAATAAATGGACTTGGATGTGATAACGATGAAGCTTGGGGTCAAGACTGCAAATGTTTCAATAAATCCGGAATGGGCTAAATCCGGAATGGGCTAATCAACTTAAAGACTAATGGGCTAACTCAATAGATTTAATTGATGTAATAGTTAGTTATTAATTAGTCAAGTTGGTTAACACTAATTACTCAATAAATAGAGAGTACTAAATATGTAATAAACTCAATTCGAATTATACAGTGATTAGTGTAATCATTTCTCTTAATCTCTCAACCAACTTCTAGGTTCCGTTAGTACGAGGAACCCTAGAAGTTCCCCCAATTCTTGCACCCAAGCAATCTCGCGCTTCAGGCAACTCCGGTCTTCAATATCGCCGGCGAGCGTCCCTCCCACAAGTTTAACATGGTATCTACCGGTAACGACGACAAAGACCTCACTGCTTCCGCAATGCAAGACTCAACTGATGAATCAAAGAATGCTAAAAGTTCTGAAGATTCCAGCGATGACAGCAAATCGTCGAACTTATTGAAGAAGAAACCAAGAAAGATACACAAGAGCTATCGAAAGGAAAACAACAAGAATTACTCAAGAACATCCCCCTATCATCTCACTGCTGGAGATCATCCAGGAGCACAGATGGTTGCTGACAAATTAAGAGGAGAAGAAAACTATGTAGCATGGGCCAATTCGATGAAGTTGTCTCTAGTATCCAGAAAGAAAACAGCCTTCATTAATGGCAGAATTAAGAAGCCTATAGATGAGACAGGGGAAGAGTATGAAGATTGGGAGATGATAAACGGATTAATCCTATCTTGGATTATAAACAGTGTAAGTCCTCAAATAGCTTCTACTCTTATTCATACAGATACAGCTTATGGAGCATGGACAGACCTTCAAGAAAGGTACAAACAGAAAAATGCTTCTAAAACAAGCCAATTAAGGTATGAGATTAATACCTTAAATCAATCAAGTGATTCAGCATCTGTTTTTTTTGATAAATTTAAATCCTTATGGGATCAATTTGTTGAGATTGAGAAACCAGATTGCAAATTTTGTGATATGTGCACTCCAATTTACAATAAAAAATTGGAAAAAGATAGGATTCATCATTTTTTGTTAGGTTTAAATGATGATTTCATGGCTCTTAGGAGTCAAATATTAGCATTTCCTGAGCTTCCCACCATGAATCAGATTTTTTGCTTAGTTATACAAGAAGAAAAGCATAAAACAAACTCTAAAGAAAAATTAGGTGGAGAAGCAAATGCTATGTTTGCAAAGAAGGTTGAAATTAAGAAAGATGATCCAAAGAAAAAGGGATTGTATAGCAAGAATGGAAAGAAGCTAGACACTAGGTTCTATTGCGAGAATTGTAAATATTTTGGGCATAAGAGAGAAGATTGTTATCATCTAGTTGGTTTTCCAGGTGATAAGAAAAAATTTAAAAAGGAAAGAAAAGATGACTCAAAGAAGGATTTTCAAGAAACAACAAATCAAGCCACCACCTCAAGGGAGATGCAAGGGCTGACTAATGAAGAGCTACTAATGCTCAAAGATTTCTTGAGTAAATCCTCTGGTATGAGTTTCTCTTTTCATATGTTAAATTATAAAAATGATTGGATTATAGATACTGGAGCCTCCCAACACATGAGTGGGAATCTCCATCATTTTGATAAAACTCCAATAGGGAATTATGAGCATTATGTCACCATACCAAGTGGTGAAATATGCAAAGTCACTTCCATTGGAGATATAACATTATCCCAAAACATTGTATTAAAAAATGTTTTCTATATTCCAGAGTTTAAAGTTAATCTGATCTCAGTAAACAAGTTAACCTCTGATTCAAATTTAAATGTTATATTTGATCAAAATGAATGTCATTTTCAGGAAAAAATATCAGGGAGAGTGATTGGGCAGGGTAGAAGTCAAAGAGGACTATATTTTTGGAAGCCACAATCCCCTGAACTAGCACACACAGCCATGGACTTTGAAGTTTGGCATAAGAGATTAGGGCACTTATCATCAGAAAAGATGAAGATGCTAGTTAAAAACAATAAAATAGAATGTAAATCTATAAATTCAAAGTCTATTCATAAGTATCATTGTAATAATAATATAGGAAAACATGATGTATTTTTTCATGAAAATAAACAAAATAATTCAGAAATAAATAAAAATTTAGATTTCATAAAAGAAAATTGTTATGTATGCCCACTTGCAAAGCAAGCTAAACTAAAATACAAAAATAGTTTAACAAAATCAAAACATCTATTTGAGTTAATACACATAGATGTTTGGGGAAAATTTCCCATAAACTCACATGATGGTTATTCATTTTTTTTAACCATAGTTGAAGATCTAAGTAGAACAACTTGGATCTTCTTGATTAAAACCAAAAACATGGTTTTAGAATGCATTAAGAATTTCATAATAAAAGTCAAGAATTTTTTTGACAAAAATATAAAAACAATAAGGAGTGATAATGGAGGAGAATTCTCTTCAAACAATTTTAAAACATTACTAGAAAAATATGGGATAGAACACCAGTACTCATGCCCATATTCACCTCAACAAAATGCTATAGTTGAGAGAAAACATAAGCATCTGTTAGAAGTAGCCAGAGCACTTCATTTTCAAAGTGCAGTACCCTTAGAATACTGGGGAGAGTGCATCTTA
>LFYR01000685.1:192294-271948 GCA_001185155.1 Zostera marina | reverse complement strand
AAACATAAAAGAACATAAGTTCTCACCAAGAACATTCAAAGGAATTTTTATGGGTTATCCACCCAATACAAAAGGATACCTAATCTTAGAAATTGAAAACATGAAGTTTCATATTTCTAGAAATGTTGTGTTTAGAGAAAATATTTTTCCATTTAAAGATATGTCTAAAAATTCACAAAACAAAGAAATAAACGAAAAACCATTACAAAACCTATATGAACAGATTATTCATCAGCATAATGAGAATAATAAAATTAAAATGCAGTCTGGAAATACAGAGTCAAATAACAGCAAATCTCAAAATAATATACCACAAACTGATATGCTATCTAACTATAAAACCAGCAGCATAAGAAAAAATTTAAACCCAGTTATACCTGGAACAAACACAACAGGAAAAGATAAATCATTGGATTCAGTTGAAGATGATCAGCCCAATGAAGATAATGGATTAAAAGAAATCTGTTTCACAACAGAAAAAGATAAATCATTGGATTTAGCTGAAAATGATCAGCCCAATGAAGACAATAGATTAAAAGAAAGTTGTTTTGAAAATGAACCATTAAAAAGTAATGAGTTCATTCAAACAGAAGAAAATAGAACAAACTCTGGACAAGATAGTCCAGAGCATTTTTCAGAAAATATTTTAGAAAAAAATCCAGAACAAGAACAAGGAAGAATAGATCTTGTTAAAAACAAAAAACCCTTAGATAAACAATTTCAAAATCCAGATCAAGAGATGAACTCTGGACAGCTTATCCTAGATAACTTAGAACATAGTTCAAAAGAGAATCAAGGGAAAACAAAACATACTAAAAATTTAAAATCATTAGAAAAACATTTCCAAAACCCAGGGCAAGAAGGATGCTCTGGACAAAGCATTCTGAATAGCCAGACAACTAATTCAGATAGCAGTTCAGAGAACATTTTAGAACAAAATCAGGGTAAAACAAACCCTGAAAATAATCTTTTACAACCAACAAGCCAAAAAACAAGCTTGTATGGAAGAAAAATTATAAAACCAAAACATTTTCAGGATTTTGTTTTTCAAAATGAAAAGAAAGAATATGAGTCAAAATACCCAATGAGTAACCATGTCTCATATAATAAAATAAATGAACACCATAAACATTTTCTAAAACAAATAACAGTTAACCATGAACCAAGTTCATACAATGAAGCTTCAAATGACCCAAAATGGGTTGAAGCTATGCAAAATGAAATGAGAGCCTTAAAAGAGAATAACACATGGACTCTCACAAATCTCCCTAAAAACAGGAAATCTATTGGTTCAAAATGGATCTATAAGATCAAGTATAAACCAGATGGCCAAGTAGAAAGGTATAAAGCAAGGCTTGTTGCCAAAGGCTTTACACAAAAGGAAGGTTTCGATTTTTTTGAAACTTTTGCACCTGTAGTTAAAATGGTAACCATAAAAAGTATAATAGCAATTGCTGCCATCAAAAGATGGAATTTATATCAATTAGATGTAAATAATGCATTTTTGCATGGAGAATTACATGAAGAGGTATATCTAAAACCTCCACAAGGCTTACTTGAAGAAAAAGATAAGAGAGTATGTAAGCTAAACAAATCTTTATATGGTCTCAAACAAGCCTCAAGAAGCTTGTTTGAGAAACTAAGAGGAGTTCTCTTAGATATTGGTTTTCATCAAGCAAAATCTGATTACTCTCTATTTATAAGAGAAAAAAATCAGAATATCCTATATCTAATTGTCTATGTGGATGACATTATTATAACAGGCAGTAATGAATTGGAAATTGAAATAACCAAAATACTATTGGAAAAACAATTCAAATTAAAAGACCTAGGAATACTAAGCTACTTCTTGGGTATTGAAGTATCTCATTCACCCCAGGGCATATATTTATCTCAAAGAAAATATGCACTGGGTATTCTAGAAGAATCTGGCCTTTCTGGTGCAAAGCCATCTAAGATCCCAATGGAAAGACACATAGATCTTAAGAATGATGATTCCCCATTAATCAAAAACCCAACCTTCTATAGAAAGATGGTTGGAAAAATGATCTATCTTAATATAACAAGGCCAGATCTGAGTTTTACAGTAAACTGGTTAAGTCAGTTCATGCATGAACCAAAAGAGGTTCATCTTAAAGTTCATTTTAAATTGATAAGGTACATTAAGAATGCTCCTGGACAAGGGCTTCTATATAGCAAAAATGGAAACATGGTGATCAAGGGATACTGTGATGCTGATTGGGCAGCATGCCAGATCAGCAGAAAATCCTTGACAGGGTTCTGCATCATGTTAGGGGACTCACTGATTTCATGGAAAACGAAAAAACAGAATACAATTGCAAGGTCATCATGTGAGGCTGAATATAGAGCTATAGCTCAAGCATCTTGTGAAATCATATGGATCCACCAATTGATGGATGAATTGAAAATAAAAATTATAAAACCAACAGACCTCTACTGTGACAACAGGTCAGCCATTCACTTGGCAAATAATCCAGTTTTCCATGAAAGGACAAAACATATAGAAGTAGATTGTCATTTTATAAGAGATATGATAAATCAAAAGAAGATCTTACTAAAGCAAATTGGAACTAAATTCCAACTTGCCGATTTTTTAACCAA
This sequence comes from Zostera marina, assembly GCA_001185155.1. Lineage (NCBI taxonomy): Eukaryota > Viridiplantae > Streptophyta > Magnoliopsida > Alismatales > Zosteraceae > Zostera > Zostera marina. The sequence continues at coordinate 269,326 of LFYR01000685.1, read as the reverse complement.
GGCACTTGGTGAAAAAGAAATTAATGCATTCCATTTCAAGCTTGGAATATTGAATATATATTCCAAGGCTTGAGGGGGGAGTAAAGGAATAAGAGAACTAACTAAAGAAATTAACTAAATCTGTAATTAAACTGTAATTGGACATATATGCAATTACTTGTTTCAAGAACATTGTGCAGGTAAAAAGCCCAAGGCTAATAAAGTTATAACAGACGAACTTAAGGGCAATAGCGCAAAAGTTTCAATAAATGGACTTGGATGTGATAACGATGAAGCTTGGGGTCAAGACTGCAAATGTTTCAATAAATCCGGAATGGGCTAAATCCGGAATGGGCTAATCAACTTAAAGACTAATGGGCTAACTCAATAGATTTAATTGATGTAATAGTTAGTTATTAATTAGTCAAGTTGGTTAACACTAATTACTCAATAAATAGAGAGTACTAAATATGTAATAAACTCAATTCGAATTATACAGTGATTAGTGTAATCATTTCTCTTAATCTCTCAACCAACTTCTAGGTTCCGTTAGTACGAGGAACCCTAGAAGTTCCCCCAATTCTTGCACCCAAGCAATCTCGCGCTTCAGGCAACTCCGGTCTTCAATATCGCCGGCGAGCGTCCCTCCCACAAGTTTAACAGCCCTCTCGACAGCCTCGTTGACCTTATCTTCAACCTCTGCTTCGGTCATTGCATCTTTTCCTTTGTCCATGCAGAAGTTCCCCACATTCATCCGATGCGTTGTCTTTTTGCTCAATGAGAAATCAGTTGTTCCTAATGTTCTTGATTTCTTCGAGCTTCTACCGATAAATTCGGTTATAGCAAATTTGATTAGAGCCTAATGAAAAAGAAAACATGATAATAATTAATGTAAATATAACTAATGAATTATATTGGAAAAAATATGAAATAATTACCGTGTCAGTCATATTTTCTTGTTGAGTCATATTTTTGGCTTCTTCACTGTCTATCCATTTAACCGCTTTATCTTTAAAAAACAAATGAAAGTAGTCAAACAAATAGTAATTAACTGTAATTATAAATTTAAAAGATTACGTAGCACTCGTTCGTCTTTTGGATAAGCTGCCTTTATATTGAGTTTCCAAATTTCAATATCATTTAATCCCTTTTGTTCCTGTAATATTAAAATTAGGAAAAGAAAGAAATATGAAATTAAATATGAAAGAAAAAAGAAAAAAGAACTTGAAAGTAAATATGAAATTAAATAATTTACTTACAGCTTCGTAATTTCTTTGTGCTAGACTTTTCGAACCTAAACTGTGTGATGTTTGTTTAGCCCGATTGCCTTTGTTAATTTTATAAATTTCCTATATTAAGTTAAAATAAAATAATTAAGTTAAAAAAAAGAAAATAATTAAGTTATTAATTGCAATTAAAAAGAAGAAATTAATTAATACGTACTAATCCCCTCGGTGATCTTCTCTCGATCAGTTTTTTTAGAAATTGTTCTTTGATGATGTAGTCGGGTAATGTTCTCATAACCTCTTCGACTGTTAGATCTTTGTTATTATATTTATCTAATAAAGAGTTATAAGCGCTTCTCCATAATTTGTTTAACCTTTCATTGACACGTCGATAACCAAAGGTTGACCCGTTGTAATCAAATTCTCTCTGTTCGATGAATAATTATAAAATTAATTATTAATTAACTATAAAATCTATAATAATAATTAAATATTAATTAATAAACCTGTATCGTTGTCATCGCCTCATCTATGTTTTTCTGGTCTTGTTCAATCCACGGTACGTCCATTGGTAGTAGCTTGAAATCGTTCGCGACCATTGCGCATTTCTTGTTTAGTTTTAATTTCTTGCTACGCTATCGTGGATAATTTGATCATTTCTGAATTTTATTACAAACCGTTGTCCTTGTGATGGATGATATTCAGCATAATCTTTGTTTTGTTCTCTTGTTTTTTTCTTCGTTTGATCACCATCGCACCCAGCCATGTTCATGTCATGTAGATTCGGATGATCATAATCTTGTTCATCAGTTGAATGATCACTCTGATCGGGAGTCGTGACGACCATGAAAACCGATAGAACGAATGCTACTAGTATCCAATACATCTAAATAAAATAAGGATAATCTAATTAATTGAAAGATAACATAAAATAGGAATAAAATTAAATCAAATTCATTATACATCGTCTACATCAAATATTTGTCTATGAGGTCTGTTTAATACAAAACTCCTATTAGATTCAATAGGATCTATTGAATAAAAACATTGTTTAGCTTGTTCGGCAAAAATAAATAGTTCTTCCCCGTATTTTGGCATAGACGTTTTCACACTAACCAGACCAAACTCGTCTTTTTTATATCCTTCGTACCATTTGCAGTGAAACATGGGATATTTCAACATATCGTGTCCGTAACATACTTCGAAAACTTTGTGAAGAGTTCCATGGTACGAAAGATCATCAATTTTCGGATCGTCATTTGGATTCTTTAAGTATGTGGATGTAGTGGCGGAGACTAAGACACCGAGATTTTGTGTCTTTTTTAAATTTGACACTTCAAACGAAAGAAATTTCACACCGTTTAAGATGTAGCCGTTGTACGATTTTATGAAGAAATTTGGACCTCTTGATATCGAACAAATATCTGGTGAAATATTCTCGTCCTTGCCTTTATTTTTCTGAACATATGTTTCAAACCAGTTTGCAAATTCTTTGAAATGTAATTTTTGCCAACGCAAGGAAGTAATAGTCGGATACCTAATATGTCAAACGTAAATATTAAATAGATACGAAAAAGATATATCGATGATATGAAAATGATTAATCATGTCATATACGTACCTTTGTTTTTGGTCTTCGATATGAAGATTTCGGAATATCTCAATAATATCCAAATTGAAAATGATATATCGATGAACTTGACCATGTTCAAGTTTAGTGAGCGAAGTGTGAGTTGATGCACCATAGTAACTATCGATATATCTTTTCGTTCTATTTGACTTAGTTTCAACGTTATGTAAAAACGTGAACAGAATGTCATAGATTCGTCGGTCAGATATTTTTCTGCAATCGATCCTTCAGGATGACTACGGGTCCGAACGTATTTTTTCAAAGTCAATAGATATCTTTCAATTGGATACATCTATCGATAATGAACTGGACCAGTCACTTTCGCTTCACTTGCAAGATGTACTACTAGATGTATCATTATTGTAAAAAAACTCGGAGGAAATATTTTTTCCAAGTTGCATAATGTAATAACGATGCTTTTTTCCAATCTTTCCATATGTTCAACTACAATCGCCTTAGAATAAATCGCGTTGAAATACTTGCATATGTCAACTAAAACAGATGTTACCTTCGGATGTGTTGATCGACGTAACGCAATTGGAAGTAATTGTTGCATTATCATATGACAATCATGACTTTTCAAACCTGTAAACTTCCTTTCTTTCAATTTCACTTTTGATGATATGTTGGATGCGTACTCATCTGGAAATTTGAGATCATGAAACACTTTACAGAAAATCGTTTTTTCTTCATTATTGAGATTGAATACCGCCTTTGGAATCTTCCATTCAGAATCATTAATCATTAATCTTTACGAATTTTCATTTCTTGAAGATCCAAACGGACACTCAAATTGTCTTTCGATTTGCCATCCATTCCCAATAAAGTATTTATAATATTGTCGCAAACATTTTTTCAGTATGCATAACGTCGATATTATGACGTATCAACAGAGTCTTCCAATACGGCAATTGAAAGAAAATACTAACTTTTTTCCATCCAGGAGGTAAGGACATGACTTTCATCTTCTTCTTTGATGGTCTCTCATCGTTTTTGCCGAAAATAATAGAATTTTTAAAAAAATTCAAATTCAGAAATACCTCCTCTCCCATGGTTCGTTTAGGCGCTTTTTCGTTTTCGATTTTGTTATTGAAATCCTTTTTATTACGTCTATACGGATGGTCTTTTTCCAAGAAACGACGGTGTCCAATAAAAGACTCTTTCTTTCCATATTTCAATCGAACACTACTCGTTTTTTCAGAACAAACTGCACATGCCAATTTTCCTTTCGTGCTCCAACCAGAAAGATCACCATATCCAGGATAATCATTAATTGTCCACATCACTGCAGCATGCATTTGAAAGCTATTCTGAGTAACCACGTCATATGTAATGACACCAGTGGTCCATAAAATTTTTAACTCATCAATCAGTGGTTGTAAGTAGACATCTATATCATTTCCAGGTGAGGTAGGCCCAGAAATTAGAAGACTCAAAATAAAATTGGGCTGTTTCATACACATCCACGGAGGAAGATTATAAGGCATAAAAACGACGGGCCACGTGCTATGAGAAACTGACATCATACTAAATGGATTAAATTCATCGCTTGCAAGTCCCAATCTGATATTACGTGGTTCAGAAGCAAAATCAGGATATCGATCGTCAAATTGTGTCCATTGCAATGAATCTGCCGGATGACGAAGAATTCCATCTTTTTTCCGATCATTTTTATGCCAAGTCATTCCTGTAAAAATATCTTTACACAAAAATAATCTTTTAAGTCGTGGTATCAACGGAAAATGTCTCAAATATTTGGCGGGAATCCGTTTACTTTTTTCATCATCATCAGCTTCGTTCAACCACATTGAAACACCACATGTAGGACAACTTTTGCAATCTTTATATTTTTTACGATAAATGATACAATCGTTCCGACATGCATCGATCTTCTCATACCGTAACTCCAAATCACGAACAACTGACTTAGCTTGATACATATTCTTCAGGATTGTTTCTGTTCCATTGGGATGAGATCGACGTAAAATGGATAACAACGTCTCAAATGATTTATCGGACCACTGATTGATACACTTACATTGAAATAATTCCAAAATAAAAGAGAGCTTTGTAAATTCAGTACAACCGGGCCATAATTCTTGTTCAGCGTCTTTCAACCGATTAACAAAAGTCGAATCATAATTTAAATCTGGAAGATCTTCATTCGGCTCTAAAAGATCTTCATCATTATGATATAGAATATCTGGAATATCTGGAATATTTTCAATCTCATCAGGTCTACCCATCACCACGCAAACCAAATTACGCATTTCATTTGGTCCATCTTTAACTATATTTTCTATGTTTGGTTCTAAATCGTAAGTTCGCTCACCATGTTTCGTCCATATAACATAATGTGTCAACCAACCATTCATGAAGATGTGTTGATGTAAATCGGCAATTGGAATCACATTTCTATTAGTACAATCTCTACATGGACATGGTAAATATCCTTCCTTATATAAACCATGACATTTTCGTAAACCATATTAAACAAACGCCGTCAGACCATCTCTGAATTCTTGGCTACAGGGGCTCAAAGTTAACCAAGCCTTATCAGGTACCCGGATTTCAGACATTCAATTGAAATACATACAATTATAATTGATTATTCAACAATTATTTAAAAATTAACTAACAATCACACTTATAGAAAATCTGATTGTTAATTCTTTTAATTATTAATTAATTAATTATTTAAATTTAATTAAATAATTATTTAATTAATTAATTATTAATTAAATAAATGATTTTAATTTTTAAATAATTGTTTCAACATTGGATTTTAAATCAAGTTCTTAATATAAAAACTGATTAATGGATTTTCCAATATTTTCTTAATTAATTATTAATTATTAGTTAATTAAATAAATAAATAATTAATAATTGATTATTCAACAATTACTTACAAATTAATTACACTTATAGAAAATTACAATCCTAACCCTAATATGGCATTTCTAAACATTACAATCACATAGAAAATTACAATTACATTATTCAATATGGCATTTCTAAACATGCATTTCATTTTATGACATTCCAATCTACAATCCTAACCCTAACCTTAATTTCTAAACATGCATTTCATTTCATGGCCTTCCAATCTACATATTTAAAATTTCTAAACATGCATTTCATTTTATGGCATTCCAATCTACAATTCTAACCCTAATTTCTAAACATGCATTTCATTTCATGGCCTTCCAATCTACATATATAAAATTTCTAAACATGCATTTCAATTTTTAATGTCTAACATCATCAATTCAACAAATGTCGGCAAATTTAATGTCAAAAATTTTAAAATCATAATAATAAATTATTACATTGATCCGCAAATGACTTTCAATTATCCGCAACAAAAATTCTTAAAATTTCCGCAAACGATCAATTCAAATTTCCGCAAATCCTAACAACAAAAAACACCACATATAACACTTATAAAAAATGAACCATAAAAAATGAACCATATAACACATAACAATTAAAATTTCCAGCAACCCTAAAAAAAAAAAATCCAGCAAAAATTAACCTTTAATTAAAATTCCAGCAACCATATTAACCCTTAAATTAAAATTCCAGCAACCAAAAAAAAAAAATCCAGCAACCATTATCTTTAAATTAAAATTCCAGCAACCATGCATTAACCCTTAAATTCAAATTCCAGCAAACAAAAAAAAAATTAATAAAACACAACTTATAATCTAATTGAAATAATAACCCAACTCACAACTAGTGCTTTCCTAAACACACACTCATCCCCATCACAAATTCACAATGCATGATTTTTTTTTTAAATCAAAAGACAAATCATTGGAAAGTATGATTTAAAATCATAAACCCTCAAATCACAAATCAAAAGACAAATCATAATGCATGAAAAGTTTGATTTAAAATTGGAAAGTAACCCCCAAATAAAAAACCACCAAATCATAAACCCCCAAATTAAAAAAAAAAAAAAAAAAGAGAAGAAGATGAACATAATGTAAACCATACCTTGAAGATAATTTCGACAATGACCGGAGAGAAGTGGTCGGCCGGATTAGAAGAAGGTAACTATATAAATGATAAACATAAATATAAAAACATTACTTAAATCCTACTACATAAACATAAAAACAGAACTACATATATAAATCCTAAACATAAACATTACTAAATAAACATTACTTAAATCCCTACATCACAAATATAAACATTAATCCTACATCACAAACATAAACATCACAAACATTACTTAAATCATACATCACAAACATAAAAACTAAACAACACATTCAAATTAATAACTTAATCATACATCATACATCAAATTAATAACTAATCATACATCATACATCAAATGATAAATTCAAATTAATCAATAACTTAAACAACACATTAATCAATAATAACTAAAATTAAAAACCATAAACTAAAACACCCAAAAATACATAAACCCTAAAATACACAAATCCCAAATACATAAACACTAAAATAGATAAAACCCCTAAATACAATAATCAAATAAACCCCAAATCAAAATAAATAAATGAAGATCAACATAAAATCAATATTTAACATAAACAATCACAAAATCAATAAACCCCAAATCAAAAAAAGAAGATTACATGAAGAAGAAGATGAAAAACGGGAATAAGAAGAAGAAGAAGAAGAAGAAGAGGAAATAAATCAAAAAGAAGAGAGAAAGATGAAGAAGAAGATGAAGACAATATTTACCTTTGATGATAAAAAAAAACTGACCGTAGGACGCCTAGATCGTCGGAGGAGACTTGGGGAAGATTAGGGAGGAGTGGGAACGATTTGGGGGGGAAATGAAAGAATCTGGAATTTTTTTTCTTGTATAAAAATTTCCCGACAGCCTGTCCGTCGGGAAATACTTAAGTTTCGTTTGACTATGTTTGACTGTACGGGGGACCACGGCGGCGCAAATGGTAAAAATTAGGGTTTCCCAAAAATCCTGGCGGCCAGGCCGCCGGCTACTGAAAAAAACAAGCGGGAAAAAGTATCCAGCGGCCAAGCCGCCAGCAATTTTTCTCCCGACCGTTGAGGATTTTAGTATGTCGGCGGCCAGGCCGCCGGATCACTTCTTCCCGACCGTTGGGGAAATTGGAGCTGGCCGCCGGATAACTTCTTCCCGACCGTTGGTGAAATTGGAGCTGGCGGCCAGGCCGCTGGCATTTTTTACAAAAAAATATTCCGTCGGCCTGGCCGCCAGCTAATTTCTCTCATTTACGAGGGAAAATTATGCAGGCGGACAAGTGTAACCTTCCGTCGGCCTGGCCGCTGGGAGATGGGCGCCAGAACTACGCTGGTTTTTTGTAGTGTTACCACCGTGAACGTGACTTCAACTGTCTTTGCTTGAGCGTGTCGGCCCAAGGTGACCGAGATGGATATTGTTTCCGCCATCGGAACTTTTGCCTGTCCGAATCCTCTGATGGGGGACCGGCATGGGAGCAGGTCCGTGTGGGCCAAACCGAGATCGATGAAGGCGTTCCAGTATAGTACATCTATGGACGCCCCTGTGTCCACCAGGACCCTGTGTAGGCGTACACTGGACTTATCCCCCCTTTGGAAGATGGGGGTTATGACTAACGGGTCGTCGTGGGGCGTAGTGACGTCCTTCATATCATCCTCCGTGAACGAGATCTCCATCTTCGTTCGCGGGCGCTTCGTCCCTGTCGTCCGGTCTAAATCGGACGCGTACCGTCGCCTTTCCCATGGGTCGTCGCCCCTCGAGGCCCCCCCTCCCGCGATGGTGAGGATATCCCCTATTGCTTTGTTCGCCGGTTCTTGCTTCGGCGCTTGGTGCCCTGTAGGTATGACCATCGGACGTCTCGCTATCGGGGCGGGGGGGACTCCGGTGGCGGGTTTCATTTTGTTCAGTACCCTTGCCAGGTTTAGGCATTCGGCTGTCGTGTGGCCGTTATCCTCGTGGTATTCGCAAAACCTGCGGGTGTCCCTGAACGCTGCTGTGTCCTTCCTCATCGGCCTTGGCGGAGGTACGGTTCCCGTTCCGCTCAACGTGAGAAAGACCTGCCTTTGATTCGCCGTCGGGGTAGGACCTGCTTCCCTTTGCCCACCCCCGCGGGGATGCCTGTCCTGTACGCGGCCGCCTGTGGGGCAACCGGGGGCGTGGTCTGCGGCTGTTGTTGCTGGGGTTGGCTCTGCTGTTGCCCCCCCGCGCCCGCGGAGGTGCCTTTCCCCCTCTGCTGCCGCCTACACTCCTGGATCTTCGCCCCCAGGTAGTCCTCTACATTGCATTCTCCGTAGGATCTTTCCATGGCTTCCGCGAAAGTGTTTGGCGGCTTTCGCACCAGGTCCCCCGCAAAGTAGGTGGGTCGGAGGTTGTTCGTGAGGGCGTATAGCACCACCTCTTCCGAGATTCCCTCGATCTTCTGCACCTCGTTCGCGAACCGATCCATGTACGTGTGTGTGCTCTCCGCCTCTCCCTGCGCGATGGCACTGAGGGTAGCTTTGATTTTTGGTCTCCTCCGAAGATGTGTGAAGGCCGCCCGGAACACCGCCACCAGGCCCTCGTAGGTATGCATGGACCCTGTCAGGAGCGTCCTGTACCAAGCTATCGCGTCGCCCGTCAAGGCTCTGCGGAACATCCGACACCAGATGTCCTTTCTGCTCGTCCTGTCCTCCATGTTAGTCTTGAACGAGTGAAGGTGATTCTCCGGGTCTGTGTCTCCCTTGTAATACGGGATCTTCGGGGCCCTCCAGCCCGGGGGGTATTCCTCGTCTAGCAGGTGTTGTGCTAGAGCTTCTCCGCCTGCTCCCCCTACCGCCGGTACCGTAATGACTCCCGGGGCTTCTGCAGGTTGGGCGTCGCTCCCGGGTCCCCCGACCGGGGGGGCCGGTCCGTACATTGGGTCGCCGTCTCCTCCCCCGTCCGACTCCAAGGTGCGGGGAGTTACCGTGAACTGGTGTACCTGCTCCTGCAGCTGGCGCTGGCTCTCCTGTAGGCCGGGTGGATATTAGTTCCACGAGTTGCACCCTCTCTTGCTTGTTCTCTCTTTCCCCGCGTTCCCTTCGACGGAGTCTCTCATGCTCCTTTTCCCTTTTCTTCCGGGACAGCATGCTCCTATCCCTGGACGGGGGTGCGGGCCCGCTACGCCTGCTACTCTTGGGCGACTCCCACCCGTATCTTATTTCCTCCAATTCCATGCGTAACCTTTCCTCCTGGGCGTCCCACTCCTCGTTGGCCCTCATCTCCTCCGAGTACCAGTCCCGCGAGTGGTGCGGCACCGGCCGGTATTCCAACGCCCCTCGTTCGCGTCGCCTCGAGCATTCTCCTATCTGGTATTCGCTTCTTCCTGTCATCCTCCTCCTCTTCTCCGACTGTTGCGTGTTCGTTTCACGTCAGGTTCACCACTGTTGGTGTGTGGGCTCGCCGGAGTAAGCTCTCCGTCCAACTTAGTACAAGTGTTCCTCTAAGAATTATCAACCCCCTCCCCTGTTGGACCAGGGGAGGTATTTATAGCCTTCTATTGCTGTCCTTGGGCCTCGTGGGCTCGCACGTCGGGCCCATCAATTTGTTCGCCCGGGCCGCCGACGGGGCTGGTTCGGTCCATGGGCCACGGTCCGCGGTCCATGGTACCAACAGAACTTACAAAAAACAATGGGACATGCAGATCCAGTATCACAGATTCACAGTATGGCTCCATCATTTATAGAAAATCTTTAAATATATTTAAAAAATTAATATATTTTTTTAGATATTTCAAGTTTCAACCTTAAAACTAATCATAAATACATAAGATAGATAAATCTTACCCTTTTTAAGATAGTAGTTCTTTCAGTGACAATAGTTAGTGTGGAAGAAGTTTTCACGACATCGAATTTGTAAAAAAAGATTATAAATGGTGACATTTATTGATCGAAACATGGCGATTTTTTATAATAACAACAACAACGTAATTCTGATCAAAATATGCGAGTTTGTTATGTAATTTTAAAGGATAGTGGAGCTAATGGAAGAACCAAGAAGGGAGCCGGTGATCGACTGATCGGAACGAGAGAATCAAGTCAAGGCGCCCACTAGGAATTGGGACATCTCCGAAAATGTGCCCGCATAAAGAAACTATTTAAATGGGTTACTGAATATGATCAATAAAGGAGGCGAATCGAATCAGGTAAAAGAGATCGAGTAATTAGTTTAATTAAATAAAGGATTGTAAAAGTGTTAGCTATGTAATCTAGTTATATAGTAACTAGATACACTATCTCAGGAGGTTGGTCTCTCATACTTTTATCGTAGATGTCTCCAAAAGATGACAATAACTTTTCTTGTAATACACTGAATCAAAAGAAAGACTGATATCTTTAATGACCTCCTGAAAGACTACCTCAAGAGGCCTACTAATGCATTGTTTATATCTTTTATTTCTTTCTAAAAGGTACAGACAGCACATTAGTATGCGTAGTTCTTAATATTCAGGTCCTCCTGAGGTAGTGTTAGTAACATTTATCAAATCACTCTCCCATGGGCGACGGTTTACAGTTTATTCGGTTATACTCATGTCAATTCTATTAAATAACGTTATTTACTCAAAAAAAATCTCGAAACTCCCAATCAATCAATCATCTATCTTAAGGTTCTGGATAGGATTTTTTTTTAATTTCAGGGTAAATTTCATAAAACCAAGTTCATATTATATTTGGGTCGGATACAAACTCTTAAAATATTTGCGTCCGAATCCGAATAAAGTTACAACTGAGATTTGATATATGATTTCACAAGCGGAGTATTTATTTCTTATTTTCTTTCTATCACCACTCTTTTCTATTCCCTCCCGTTGTTTCTTCAGCTTCCTCTCCATCGGCCACTCTGTCGTATCGTAAAATTTCCCAATCAAACGAGCAAAATTTACTAAAAATAAACCCTAATTCAGGTATACTACAACTTTTATGATTTTTTGCTTCTTGTGCCGTTTTTCGATTGGAATACAATCGTCTTTTTCGATTTGCAGATTTCAAAATCCGACTTTCTGTTCCAACGATTTTCGCTGATTGTTCATCAAACTACTTCTTGACGGGTGTTGTTTTTTAATATTTTGTATCTGGTATTCAAAGCTAATACTTTTCTTCATTCATTTAATTCTGTTTTTTGATCGTATCTTTGGTATTGGTTGTTTCAATGGCTGGCATTGTTTTTTTCCGTTAAACATTTTTAAATAATTGAAGGAAGTTCAGATTTAAGATATCGGTATATGAGAATTGAGTCATTCAAACTTTCTTTTTATCCAATATCAACATAATTCATATGTTTTTTTACCAATAGGAATTTTTCAAAGTGTTTGTTCTTACGTCTATGCATAAAAATGGATCACTTTGCATTCTTTTCGGTTTATTTTGCAGCATATCTAATTTTTAATATTTATGGATCACTCATCGTTTGTCTTGGGAATTTTGACTCCCAAATTTCACTCAATGTTCAGGTTGTAAAACGATGGGATCAAATGGGGCTAGTGAAAAAACTTTGCCTGGTAATGGAAAGTTGGAATCTCCAGAGACTACAGTTGAGATAAAGATAAAAACGTTGGATTCTCAAACGTATACATTGCGAGTAAATAAGTGTGTAAGTCATCTTAAATAGCACATAAATTGTTGCTTCGATGATAATTATATAAAACATTTTATTTTTGCATCGAAGTCATATGATAATAAAACAACCAATGATTTTATGAATAATATTAAAATATAAAATTATAAAAATAAAATAAAATATTTTTGTTTACTGAATACACATATCTTTATTAGTGATATTATGATTAGTTGGTATTTGTGTAATTAGTTAGTATTGTGTACTTAACTAATAACTCTACAAAATTCTATAATTAAGATCTAACAAATCTGTTGGCACGATTCTGTTAGATCTCAATGCCCCTAAAGTGTATATAAGGTATTTAATAACATTTTAGGAGGGATTGATCATTTGGTCTCCCCCATTTCCCAGATCTCACTCTGTTCATAACACACATAATCTTATTTTTGAATCATTTCCCCCATTGACACTGCTTTAGGTGCCAGTCCCTGCCTTGAAGGAACAAATAGCAAGTGTTACAGGTGTGTTATCGGAACAGCAAAGGTTGATTTGTCAAGGAAGAGTGTTGAAGGATGATCAACTTCTTTCAGCTTACCGTATCCAACTCCGTCTTTTGATTTTTTTATAAATGACTAGAATCTTTTATTTTCTCTCTTCAATTAATTTGTAAATATACTATTAATGTAATTAATATCAGGATTTTACAAAGAAGATGGATAGCAATTATATGTTTAGGATATCTTTTTTGGTGTCCAGTTTTCTTCTAATGTGGAAATAATTCATGATTTCATGCCTTAGAGAATACCACTTGTTCCTATCATCATTATTTTATCTATTTACTTAATGAAATGGTATAGATGTAGAAGATGGACACACACTGCATTTGGTTGTCAGCCAGCCTGTTATTACTTCATCTTTATCTAGTCCTAGGCTCCCTCGATCTCCGAATGATCTTAATATTTCAGGTATATTTTCAAACTAAATTACAATATATTTTGAATTCCAAAGCCATAATTTTTTAATTCCGTGCAATATTGTAGTGTTACATTTCAATGTTAAGTAGTTCATTAAGTATTTTGCTAATTATTTTGCAGACAACAGTCCAGGTAGTATAGGGGGTCATAGTTTTACATTTCGAACTGTCAGCTTGGCTGATCATGCGAATACAGCTCCTCCCGGTCTAAGTAGAGTAAGGACTTTGTTCTGTAATAAGGATTTGGTCAATCCTAATTTTGTTTTAATTTTTTCTTCATCTTACCAGTTACTTTCTACTGTAATAAGTTCTTTCGGAGGCGACAGTATTTCACCTGCCAGTGTGAGAGTAGGTTGATAGGTTCAATATTCAGTATTTTTATCTTTTACATTTATACATGGACCTTGAAGGCTTTTGAATCCTTGGTAGTTTTGAAATATATATATTTTTTGTAGGAGCAGGGTATTGAAAGTCGGAACAGAACGTTTGAAGATGGACCTCCTTCGGATCATCAAACTCAAACAGAACAAATTGTCACTAGGGCTGGAATACAACCATCACATGATGGCAATATTCGGGTTGCAAATGTATCACCAATTGAAAATCAGACACCTACTGTAAGATAATATTTGTTGATTTTAAATTGTTCTTTTTTATTTTTTTAATGTCTTATTTTGCATTAGTAACTCAATATTCTTCACCTTTTTTGTATTTAAATTCAGTGTAATGATTTATATTGTTTTATGGTTTTTAGGTCATTCCTGATGCCTTAACTACTTTAAACCAATACATATGTCGTATGAGACATGATTTCAATGCTAATGGTGATGTTTCTAATCCTATTATAGTAAAAAATCCTTAAATATATATTAAAAGGGTTTAAAATGGACTTCACACACACCACTATATGGATTTCCATTTCGTTGGCCTTTTTGTGTAAAAAAAGATCAAAGAGGTGTTTGTCGACACCATTCAATAATTTCGTCAAGCATGGAATATTGATTGACATGACATGACTATATATGTATTTTTGACAGGTAGATCTCTGGCCAGTAATTTTCAAGCAGGTAATACCAACAATAGCTATACTAGTAATGCATCTGGGAATAATTCTACTATACCAAGGCAAGGTTTACCTACTCCAGCATTGTTAGCAGAAGTCATTGTATTAACCAGACAGTTGCTAATGGAGAATGCTGGACAGTGTTTATCTGTACGATTATTTTCCCCAAAATTTCCTTGTTTTTTGTTTAAGTCTGTCAGTCCTCTCAGCCTCAGTGATCTTTTAATTTAGGAACTTGCCACACAGCTTCAGGAACAAGAAAGAATGACAAATCTACAGGCTCGGGCCAACTTGCAAACCAATGCTATGATGTCTGGAGTTTTGTTTCAAAATTTGGGTTCTCTTCTGCTTGAACTTGGGCGTACCATCATGACACTGCGCATGGGTCAAACATCAGTAGGTATTCTATTATTTTATGTTTACGTTTATTGAAATCCTAATCTTCCCCATAACTTTTTGGCAGACGGAGGCAGTTATTAACGCTGGTCCAGCAATTTTCATTTCTGCATCCAGTCCTAATCCGATAATGGTTCAGGCTGGACCAAATGCTAGTAGTGTATCAATGAGAACTAACCAACAAGGCAGCTTGCCGGGAATTGGATTTGGCTCTGGACATCATTCAAGGAATATTGACATACGAATCCGCCAAGGTATTGCAATTTATCAGTGTTTTTTCAAATTCTTTCACATGTTTGATACTCACATCGTATACATTAATTAGGTAATTTAGTTCCTGTTGCTGCTACATCTCTTACTTCCGATCAGTCTAACAGGCAACAACAACCATCTTTAGATCAATTGAGACCTTCTAGTGTAAATGCACCCTCAACACATGAATCTAGTGTGCAGGTAGTGCCTATGAGAACAGTGGTTGCTGTACCTGCTGCCGGTGCAAATGGTACTCCATTTGATTCTTATCGTAGTTCATTTGGGCTTTACTACAGTTTGATTGCACGGGTTTCGCAACTGAATCAGTTGGGTACCCTCCACACTGAAAATCATCCAGAAACAAGGAACGTAAATTCTACCTTAGAACCATCTTTGAGTCTTGCGCCGCCATCACTGGCTCAACCTCCTGGTTCGAGTGGGCAGAACCGTTCTGATGAAGTGGTTGATTCATCTGGGGCTCTCATACATGAATCTGTTAATAATATGAGTTCGAGTAGTAATCTCAGTCAAATTCTCTCACCTTCCAATTGGCGTCGCCAGGAAGAATTAGAGCGTGGATCCAATCCACAATCCACCATTCAAACTGCCATCTCTATTGGAGAAGATTTTGCTGAGGAAAGTATGGATGGAATTTTCTTCTCTAGATTGGTTCGTCAGCTTTTGCCACTCATATCTTCAGACAGTTCTGCAGAACCAACTTCAAACACTAATGTGGACCCAACATCTAATCCAAGCTCATCAATGCCAACTGATGTAAGCTGTGCACCATCTCTTTTTATATTCATCTTAAACATAGATATTATTTACTTATCCATTACAATCTGCATTTTCAGACCGAGATGTTAATAAACTCTGCAGAAGAATCATCATCATCAAGGGATCGCCGCGATCCATCTCACAATAAGCGTTCAAAGCGCCGCAAGGTTTCATTCTTACAAGTTGTTTCTATTTTCTATTGTTAATTCTACAAACATGGATTGTGCCATGACTATGCAGGTGCAGTGATGATATCGTATAAAAAGGAGAGTTGTATTGGTAATATCATAATTTTAAAAGGGTCGAAACAAAAGTGTGCTGCAGAACAAAAAGTCCAGCGTGTTTTAGTGATATGAGTGATATGACAAAATAGTGATTTTCAGGGAGAGTGATCAGTTTATGGAGGGAATAACTGTTGGTTTTACACTTGTACTACCTTTGGTTTTTCTTCCTTACAGTTTTTCTATTATTTGTCAATCAATGTATTATTGTTTTAGTACTTTTGGTTATATAAGCTGTGAACACTGATTCTAATTTAGTGTTCTTATTGTATTTAAACCAAGTATAAAAAGAATTACAATTTACAACAGTTGGGTTACTTATTTACTTGACCATCTTATCTTGACTATATTATGAATGGAAAAACTACATCCCTTTTTTACTGGGATATTGAAATTAAATATCATTTAAAGGTAGATATTTTTACATCTTTTAAAAAAAATTCTCACAGATGAAATGATAGTTTTGATCCGTTCACCAATTATGTCTTTAACCATGGTATCAGAGTTTTAATAATCTTACAAATACTTGTAATTACGGTATTGCTGATATAATTGCCTGCCAGTGTATCCTTAATTTATTTCCTTATGTATTAAAATGTCTCTGTCAAAATGTTTAAGATGTATTACAGATTTAAAATAGATTTAACTGTTAATCAACTAAAAGGTTGGTTTTTCTAGAAATAGCTCCCTCACTCACTCATCACACTCTATAGCTCATGCAAAATTTATCTTTCTATTGCAAGTGTAATTAGATCTAGTTCAAAACGTCTTCTTCCCTCAACCGTCTTAAGGGTATTTATATATAAATTCCAAAAGTCAGACCTCGTGAACCTTTGGGTTTACGAGCATCGGACCGTGGACTTGTGCAGTTTCTGGCTCAATGGTTCAACGCTGAGCCATGATATGAAGAAACAAGATGTTTTAATAATAAACACAACTGATGAGATGAAATATATTAGTTTTACATCATTAGTATTTAGTGGCAAGCATGTTGAAAAATTGTTCAAATGCAAAAAAGTAAAGCAACCCCACGTCCCACGACATGCAATTGATTCTTTATTTATTTTTGAGTAAACAACCTTGATTTGTTGATTTTTTATAGAAATACCCAAACCCATCAATGCATGAAATAAACCCTTTCGAATTCTCAACGTCAATTAATTCCGATCCGGCGACTGTTTATCAGATCAAAAGCGATCGAAGAAATTAAATTAGACGATGAATCTTTGGTTGGCAATCAGCTTAATCTTTCTTTCGATTCTCTTCGTCTTCTCTGATGCCACGGAGATTGACAGTAGCAACGATGATGATGTCGTTCAGGGTATTTAAATTTCTTTCCATAAATCTTCATATATTCCGGCCATCGATCTGTAGTTGATCAATTACTTGTAGCATCGATCGGAGTATTATTTTTTATGTATATGTTGATTTTTTAGGGTTTTGTTTTAGTTAGTGGAGGTGGTGTTGATGGATTTGATCCGGCGAGAAAAGCATACAGCTTGGGCGAGGTAGTAACAAATGGGACGGGAATTGTCTCCGACTTCATATTAGCAGAAGAAAGAACAAGAAGAAAAGATCCTGCTAACAACTTCAAATATTACACCGGTGGTTGGAATATAACCAACGTCCACTATTGGAGTGTAAGCCATCGTCTGGTTTTCAATTAATCAATATATATTGACCGGCGACCATCGCCATGGTGTTCATTAATTACGATCTCGATTTGTCGAAATGCAGTCTGTTTTGTATTCCGCCTTTCCACTTCTCATCGTTGCTGCTCTATGGTTCTTGCTGTTTGGATTTACACTCATTCTTATGTGCTGCTGTTTCTGCTGCTGCCCTAGAAATAACAACTCATATTCCAAAACTGTTTATTTCTTATCACTCGTTCTTGTCATCCTAACCCTCATTGCTGTATGGTGAGTTTCTCCGGCGGTATAATATTGCTGCTGCTGTGATCTGACTTATTCTTCTTGTTTCTGTAGCCTGGTGTGCGGTGTACTTTTTGACGGTCAAGAAAGACTCCACAAGGGTAACTCAGAAACCCTAGAATTCATTGTGGATCGCGCAAATTACACTGTGGGTAATCTTAGAATATTCGCCAGCACCATGGTGGATGCCAAGAATGTGAACCTGGAGCGGCAATTCATTATTTCTCCTGCGCTTCGATCCGACATCGACCAATTGCATAGGAAACTCAATTACTCTGCTAATGAACTCGCTGTTAAGACAAATGACAACTCACATAAGATTGAAGAATTGCTATACAGAATGTGATGATCGACGACACCATTCATTTTGCATATATATATATATATATGTTCAATTCTTAGTTTGGGCTTAGCTGATGAAATTTATTTGCAGGCGATTGCTGCTTGTTATAGTCGCCGCTGTGATGCTGGCCTTGGCTCTTCTTGGATCATGTAAGTGCAGTTCAATCAACCCTAATCATTTTACCTAAACCCTTTTGGATTAATTCCTTAAAACCTTTTCGATTCTGCAGTATCGTCTTTAATCGGCTGTCAATGCTTTGTCTCATTGTAAGTTTTTAATTAATCAACATTTTACATTATTAACATATAAATTTAACCTTGGATCTTAAATTAATCTCCAGTTTACTTGTGGTTGGATGGTTTATCGTCACTGTAACTCTCTTAACAAGTGCCGTCTTTCTTCTACTACATAAGTAATCTTAGCTTATCTCTTCTCACAGTTGATCATGATCCATGTTTAAAACTTGACCTCATGGCCATTTTTTGTTAACCTTAACCAGTGTGTATTCTGACACATGCACTGCAATGGAAGAATGGGTAGAACACCCACAGGAGCACACAGCAATCGACGACATTCTTCCCTGTGTCGACTATCAAACGGCCAACCAATCGATGTATCGTTCCAAGGAGGTCGTTTTCCAGGTGGTCGACGGCGTTAACAATGTTGTATCCTCTATCGCCAATCGAAACTTCGAGCCTGGAAAGGCTCCATTCACCGGACCCAATTACAACCAGTCCGGACCTCTGGTTCCTCTTCTTTGCAACCCTTTCTTTGCCAACACAACATCCAGAAAATGTTCCTTCGTCGAGATTGATCTGGCCAACGCCACACAGGTAATATATATAAACAGCAATTAATTAAACTAAATCACCTTGTGAAGTTAGCACTAAACTAAATCAGCTTCTCACTGATTTGGCCGTAGAAATATAAAGAATACATTTGCACCGTGGATGAGTTTATTACTCCGTCTGGTTCCACCGTCGAGAGATGTACATCGGTGGGACGCCTGACACCAAAAATATACGACCAGATAGCAGCTGCAATCCAAGTGGGTTTCGGAATATACCATTACGGCCCATTCCTCACCGATCTCCAAGATTGCAGCTTTGTCCGACAGACAATGAAGGATATAACCAACAATAATTGTCCCGGCCTCGAGAAATACAGTATGTGGGTTTACATCGAATTGGTAATGGTTTCTTCCACCATGATGCTATCGATTATATTTTGGGCGATTTACACACGGGAGAAACGGCAACGTAAATTCGTCAAGGATCATGATTTCTTGAGAAGATACCCTCTTGTTCCTCCACAGCCAATACCAATTTCGGCTCCATGACTCACTGAATTAAGAACACAGGGATATGTTGAAATGAATTAAATGTATGAATGGTTTTATTTAAACCCTGTTTCAGGTTTAAACACAGGGATAATAATCATTCTTCCAAAATCCAGACTGAACAAATAAAACCCATTTCAAATATTTGTTCCCATTGATTGTATAAATAGTCGATGATTGATTGATTTTATTTTAATCTATCGATGCAAGTTTAGGGAAAAATTCGAAAGATCTAGTTTTGAACTCATATTCTTATACATATAACGAAAAGTCTAAGCAGCAAAAACAAAGCAAACAAAGAAGTAGTATTCGGCTGACCTTTCTGTAAATCAAAACTCAAAAACGTAGGTTACCACGGCCGCTGTCACGTCCGAAAATAGCGAAACGAATCAGAACAGAAAATGGACCATTCCGATCCAAATATTTTTCGACGCTATTTTCATCCAACACCAGATCCTTCTCTCTCAACGTAGCTATAGCTTTCTGGGCTCCATCAATACCTTTCTCTTGGCAAATGGCGTCAACCATTGTAACGAAGGTTTCCACGTTTGGAGAATTGCCGGTGTCCAGCATCTCCAGACATAACTCCACGGATTCTACTAGTTTCTTCCCTTTGGAAAATCCTTGAATGGCCACCTGGTAGCTGAATGCATTAGGTGTGATTCCATTATTCTGCATTTTTCGGAAGATTCTCATCGCGGCTTCGTAGTTGCCGGCTTTAAAGAACCCCTCCATCACAGCGGTGTATATGACGACTTCGGGTATCGTCCCTTTCTCACGCATTGAACCGAACAGCTTCATCGCGTCTTTAATTAAGCCATCTTTGCACAGTCCATCGAGCATCGCGACGGTATTGGGGATCAAACCTGTCTCTTTCATCTTTTTGAATATCTCTTCGGAATCATGTGAACTCTCGCCAGATTCTTCTTTGCCATCGGGATCGTCTTTGGGTTTCTTCTCCTCGTTTCTATCCCCGTCCACCCGATTGAGATCCGATTTGATATTATTTTTCTTCATTTTCCCCTTCACTTTCCCTCCTTCGTCGACGTCGAAGTCGAGATTTCTGATGAAGAAATCATCAAACACATCATCATCCTTGCTCACTCCTGCCGTCGGCCCTTCTCGACCGGAACCGTACCAATTACAAATTCGGAAGACTGGAAGTAGTGGAGGTTTTATCGATGGATTTCTTAGAATGAAAGGGTTTAGGGAGAGAATCAGCTTCGAAACCCTAGTTTTCATCATCGGTATTCCCTTATTTACTTCCCGAACAGAGAGAAACTTGAACTGCCCAAAAGACAGGGATTTTAAACATATAAATAAGATAGGGGTATATTAGTCATTATATTAGGGGGAAAATGAAAAGTCAAACGATAATAGAACGAACTATGTGTAGAAAAAGAAAAAGAAAAAAAATAGTATTTCGTTAATTTTTGACAGTAAAATCCAAATCTCTGTGTAACAAATATCTGAAATCCGATTTATAAGATGACCATTCGATCCTTCTTCCTCCTCCTCGTCTCCCTTGGATACATTGCTGTAGAGCCTTACTTTGATTTTCCGGCAGTGAGTCGTTCAGCATTCGTATAAGAGCAGCGAAATCCATCAACGCATCCTTGGAGTAGAAATCCAAAATCTTCGGCAGTACAATTCGATTCTCTTTGTAAACACAGAACTGCGTTAAGATCAACTCCTCTCTCGCAGCTTCGAGTTGGGTAATCACATTCTCCAAGCTGTTGCTATTGCTGCTCTTCTTATTCGTCATGTAAATCCGCACCTAAAACAAACGGGAAATTTATTTCAACATAAAATAGTGGGTGAATTTCAAGGAAACCAAAAAAAAAAATTTATTAGCTCCTCCTCTTACGGCGGGATCGGAGCAAGAACCCAAGCAAAGACCGAAATGGGCCAGCGGTTCCGATCTATGGAGACCATATCCATGGCTGCTGTTGCTGTTGTTCCATGTCTTGTGTTTCCTGGTATGTGGCAGCAGAGACCTAATGGTCTGTTCAGATCGATGGTGGCGGTGGTGCGGGCGGAGTCGGAGAATTGAGGTTTGTATATCGTAAGCATTGAAATGGAAACCTCCGATGTTGTACGATTTGCTCATCACTGTGGGCGTGCTTTTGATCTGACTGTTCTCAAGTCCGTAAGCTATGAATGCCTGCAATTCAATTCCATTAACGGAATGGATTCAATCATCAAAGTTAAGGATTTAAGAATTTAGGTTAACATACGTGCATAACCATGGAGTTATGAACATTGATCCAGAAACAGAGCTTCTCTTCGTGATCCATCTTACTTGGATCAACAGACTCCAATCGCCGCACCAAAATCCTGCAAATTAATGATTCAATCTCTTTTTCGTTGATTTGTACGTTTTTAAAACATCAGCCGTGTGGTATGTGTACGCACAATTTGACAAACCTGTGATCTTCCAACATAGTCACGGCAAGCTGGAATCTTTCTTTATCAATAACGATTCTAGTAATCTCCACCATGTCCAATACACCATCCTTGGCCTTCAATCTTACGAGCTGCGACGGACTTGTCGTAGGCTCGTAGTAATACCGTGGACTGCAATTGTCGGATTTCCGGGATTGGTCTCTTAAGGAGAACGTCGTAGATGCAGAGAGTGACGAAACAGGAGAAAAAACCGTGGGGGCTGTATTGGAACTAAGTTTACAGTAGACAGAAGCGATCGATTTCAGTATATCTTCCGAGAGTTTGCAAGGATTCCCAAAGACGTTGTCTCTGATTGACGCGCATAGATGGTCGGCGAGCATTCGATGTTCCTGTGTCGATCCAATTGAGGCAGTATTCAATGACGGTGGCAGTGGATTGTCGGAATTTGAATCTGAAGTCCTGCGAAGCTGTTGAATATTTACGGCGGCGGTAGCAGCAAGATGGTGTGCGAAATTGGTTCGATACAGCGAAAGAATGTATCGTTCGAGATGTATGATCTCTACTTCAACGGCGGCGATCTCTCTCACTAGTTCTCGGGCCTCAGCTCTCTGCATGCATGTATAAAAATAGGAAGAAAATAATATAATAAAAAAAAAGGAAGAAAAAAAGACGTAATTTCCGGAAATTCTCAGCTTACAGATGAGGATGAGGATTTTGAAGAGGGAGAAAAAGAATGTGAAGAAGAAATCCGCGGTGTGATGTTGCAAACTTGTTCTTCTTGTGCTCGACAGTGTTCTCGGTATCCAGCCATCGGAGCTGTTAAATGGTTGGAAATCTGAAAAGTATTCCGATATCTCTTGGGCGTATCTTGTTCAGACATGAACATCTTTCGAAAGACGTGTAAAAGACAACATTATTCGATCTCCCTGCATATAATACAAGTAGAAGAAGAAGATGAAGTGAGGAAGACGAAGAAGGCGGCGAGCAAATAGACAGAAAAAAAACCCAAACAGATGGTGATGGTCAGAAACTGAGACAACATGCAATAACATTGAGTAGAAATAGTAGTGGTTACCTACTCATAAGTTGTGTTAGTGGTTGATGTTAACGAAAACCTATCATGATTGTCTGTCTCCTCCATCTAAGTGAATGAAAGTGGCATCAAATTCTGACAGGAGAACATTTGGGTAGAGGAGAAAAGTCTACTGCTGCTACTATTACCAGGTTAGCAGTGGTCAGTGGGGGAGAACATGCATTGTAGTTGCAGAATTGAGATTAATTGTGAAATCAAAAACTTTATTTACAAACAAAGAATAAACTAATGGCATCTAAACTGCAAAGTGAGCAAATAAATGAGGATATGATATGAGGATGGATCCATGAGTCAATGAGAGAATTGATTTCGATGCCCAGAACCCAAACAGTGCATTAATTTTGGATTCAGTCATCACTTACTGGTCTCTTTTTACTCTTTTTAGTCGATCTTTACCGAGGAGCAGTAACTGTAGTGAGGAGTGGATCGAGGAAGGGGGTAAGCTCACCGACATATCCAAGTTCTTGTTTTTGCTGTCGCCTGTCGGTGGAAGTCAGATTTTCGGGATTGTTAGATTTCTTCTTCTTCCTTTGGGATCCCTCTAATAAATAAAAATAAATTTTTGGGATTCCAGAGTTGAGTCAGTTTGCTGTTTGTTTGTTTTCTTGTTTGTTTTCTTGTTTGGGTTGTTTGATAATTGATTCATTGATTATTTCCTGTATTGTGTATGATGGAATCTACAAAAATGTTTTAGTTGTTAGTTGTTGGTTGACGTTGCTCAATCGCATGTTCAATAATTGAAATTTAGGATTATTTTATTGGCAATAAACAGTATTGCTTATTTATTGCTTTTTGGGAAATTCCAAATACTGTGTTCATTCGTTCAACTAATTTATTTGTACGCAACGAAATTTAATGATTATTGTCATTATTTTTTAACTAATCTTCTTTTATAAATAATTTAAATGTAAAGTGATAAAAAAACATCACGAAAATAACGGATCATTAATTATTGGATCAATCAATGGTATTCAAATAATATCTAATCTAAAAAATTAAAATTTGGATAACTTTTTTTTATATAGAAATGTCTAATTTGTTTTAAAAAATAAAACAATAAAGGTATAAAATCATTTTTAATAAAATTAATTAATAGTCTAATAATCATTTTAAAATCTTAAATAATAATATAAGTTAATTAAATTTATAAATAATAATTATTAATTATGTGTTGAGGCTCCTCTTCTTCTTACTGTGATACCATGTGTGAGTTGGTTACAACTTTAAAAGTGAAAATAATTTGAAAAACAATCGTTAAGAAAGCGTAAACACATTACAATTATTTAAAAAGTAAAGTCTATTACAAGAAAAGCCATCTAATTAATACCTCATTTTACTAACACTGACAATTATTATGTAAATAGATGTAGCTTCACATTTACTAATTATATCACTAAGTATTATTAAACGAATTCGAATTTTAACATATCGAAATCTGCATCTGAAATTCGAATAAACATATTTGAATTTGAAAACAAATACGAATACAAATTTAAAACAAATTAAATTGTGATGAATATGCGTGCATGTTAATTAATTACATTATTTAAAGGTTGGTTAGTTATATTAGAGTTTAATGAGATGAATAAAGTAAATTGAACCGTACGTGGTAGTTTATGAGTTGGAATTAATGGGGGTGGGGGTTGTTTCAGTTGTTAGATCGATGTTTTTTATATGAGTCCCACACTCCCACGTGCCTTATTTGGTGTGCACATCGTCCCTGCCTAATTAATATTATGTAATATTTAACCATAAACTCATAAGGTTAAGCCTAATAATATATTGAAATCCCTATTCTGATTTTAGATCTGGATTCGGATATAAAAAAATGATATCCGAAAATTATCCACACATATTGAGATATCTACAATATCATTTGTTAAAATTCGAATTAGGTTGATAATTCTGGATTCGAATTTTCAAATATCCGAATAAACATAGATTGAATTCAGGATATCTGGATTTTAAGGTGATTAATTTTATTAATTGACTTTATTATCAAATGTTATTTATATTTTTAAATTTATATTTTAAATTTTTTATAAAAAATTATTTGTATTCGATTTTTTCTATCCTGATATTATTCGAACGGATTTGGATACCAAGATATCCGAGCATCCGATTCGAATCCAATCGATAGACCTTCAAATTTGGGTAATTCCAGATCGAATCTAGCCTGAACATCGGACTGGTAAAACCCGAACCTGAGACGATCGTGTAACAGAATATTTATGTTAAAATCAAAACAACGACATTCGTTTTGTTATTGTTATTGTTATTGGTCCGTTATGAAGAATGGGCCAAGACAATTACGGTCCACTCATATAGATAGATCTAATTTGCAAACAAGAGAATAAAAATTGAAATTTTGAGTTTTGAAATCCCTTCGATCTCTCCCTTGATTCTTCTTT
Source organism: Zostera marina (assembly GCA_001185155.1). Taxonomy (NCBI): domain Eukaryota; kingdom Viridiplantae; phylum Streptophyta; class Magnoliopsida; order Alismatales; family Zosteraceae; genus Zostera; species Zostera marina. The sequence goes on along the minus strand of LFYR01000685.1, from coordinate 243,670 downwards.
TTGTTTCTACTTCCAGAACGTTCAATCTCTTCGTTTGTAATCAATTGAGTTGTAATCTATACCTTGACTATCATTTGATCCAATTAATCAAATTAAACCCACTAATTCCCCCCCAAAATCAAAGTTCCAAGTCTTATTCTTAGTTTCAAACAGACAAAAAACTCAAGTAAAAAGACTCCACAGAATTACATGAATTGATCATAAATCAAGAATGAAAAAGAAACAAATAAGGAGGAGAAGAAAGTCTAAAGTTTATACAGACAAGCAGGTTAGGAAGAAGGAGCTATTTACTCTTCTACTTCTTCAATGGTGCTTAGATTACGTGATGGTCGACTTAACAATCCCTTTGATGATTTTCTATTCTTTTCATTCTGTATCCGCAGTTTTACAAAAGGGGCACCATCTAATTGACCTGTTGCCTTTACTTTCCCTTTTGATTTAGACTGCATTGCGTTGTTTGCCTTGGTCGCCAGCATCCCCATGTCGTCCCAACTCAGTGGGAAATCCAGCATTTTAAGTGGGAGAATGAAGTATAAATGGCCGGGGAGGATGAATTCCTTCGGCCCTATTGCTGGAATGCGCTCGTTATAAAAGAGATAATCCGAATTGCAAAGGAAATCGGAAGTTTTAAGATTGGGTTGAATGGGTGTGGAGTACTCCAAGATATTGCCGGAGATGGTGATGATTGTAGAGGTGGAAGATGCTTCGACGGAACTTGGATTTTTGGACAAGAAACAACCCATACGCGTCTGTGTTTAATTGTGATTTCTTGGAGAAGAAGGTAAATGGAAATGGTATCCATAAATCATAATACCAATTATATATACACACATCCGTAAATGGACATATCTGACTGGATTAGTGGAGGAGAGTAGGATACGCGTCATTTTTTTTTTATAAATATTTTTAAGGTACGTGTAAATAAAAATTAAATTAACGGTTAATCTAGTTGTGTAATGCACGTATTTTCATTGATAACTACGAATCTAAACTGATTTTTTTAGAAATAAATTTCATCATAACTCGATTTTTTTTTATAAAAGTCAATATATTCTCGCCTTGCCGGTGGAAACCGTGGAATTTAATGTTTATTCAAGTACGATAATACATTACTAATTTATCAATACTATAGATTATATTTCTTGTATTTAAATATTGAATATTTTGAAATTATTTATTATTTAAATTTATTTTTATTTTTTTTGATATTCCACATAATATTAGAAGGTTAAAATGGTATTTTTAAGTATTCCAGATAAAGGTTACACGTCGACCAGGTATTCCTTCTTCAACTTACACGTCAGTACGTCATCACTTATAATAATGAGTGTTGACTATTATTACTTTTTTTTAGATAATCTTCGTCAAAAAATGGGAACCCGACACGGACTTACGATGTTTAGAACCTTATAAACATTGAACTTTGAATGAATAATATCTTTACCATTGTTTCTAACCAATTAACTAACTAACTAACTAAACAACTACTAACTAACAGTCTTAAATTTATCTACCACTATTCATACTCCATCCTAAAATAAAGGAGATTAAACTGAGTTTATTTTGCACAAACAAGCATTCCAATAATTCTCCTTCCTGCACCAATTTGATTTATCAATTTTGTAATATGCATTTAAGAAGCTCCAAACTAGGGGAGAGAATAAGGTGGATCGTCCTGTTCGTTGAGGTTGAGATAAATATTCGGTCTCGTTTCTATTTTTTTTTGACTCGTTGCGTTGTCCCAGTCATATTCTGAGACGGGTCTCGTGGCAGGACGAAATCCCGAGAAGGTCGTCTCGGTTTAAATTATATTATATTAGATATAAAATTATTAAGATTAGAAACATTTTTTAAATGTATAAGAGATTGTTTTAGTTACAAAAACCTAACATGTAAAAGAGATTAAGAAGACTATTTATACTAAGTAGAGATTAACATATAATGAAAATGCACATATTGGGTTTATTGGGGCCGTAGTAGATGATATAAAAATGAGATCAACAAAAATTCCGCCACTGTATAGTATATATATTAATCTTCTTCAATTCTGCCTAATCTTGATCCAAACGACAATATCGGAGCAGTTTCTCCTCTTATCGATCTATCCTCTTTGTTCAATGCTTTTGATGGAGAAGTAATTAATGCCTCATTAGCCCTAATGACTAACGTGGCCATATCTTCTTTCGTGAGTGTGAATTGTAGTTTTTTCACCGGAATAATAAAATAAAGTTGTCCGGGGAGTATGAATTCTTTGGGTCCCAACGCCTGGATCAGGTTTCCTTCGCTAAGATTGTCGGAATTACATATGATGAAGGAAGGTGGAGAGATAAGAGATGAACGGATGGGTGATGAAAATTCCATGAGTTCACCGGATGATGTTATTACTTTAGCAGACGTCGAATAGCTCATGTAGTCTACATCCCTGGTGGTCGTTTTTGCAGTCGAAAAAAAAGAGCCCATCAATACAACAAGTTATATATATGTGTTAAAATTTAAAATGTCGATCGGAATTTGTGAATTGTTTGAAATTCGAAGAACATGATAACACTATATATACTGAACTGAACAAAGAGAATGAAGAGGTCAGAGGGACGAAAAATCTTACACTGTTCAAACTTGACCAGTGAATGGTAAATAGTACGTACTTGGTTACGTATGCAGATTGAAAACAAATCAGAATCTTCGATTTAGCCTTTGACTGAAGTTTCCTAATTTTCGTAATTCACCAGTCGTCTGCAGTTTCGTTAATAGATTTGATGTGAGTTTTATGATTTTTTAACGTGTCTTCCAAATGCGGACATACGACCACAATTGATATTCGAATCCCAATTCGAAATTTGAAAATTCAAACTTAATTACAGCCTAAAAAATTAAATGAGAAATGCATGAGATATGGCCTCGAGGACTCTTTCTCACGGGAAGACAAGGGGAGTGCTATATCGCTAGCTAGCATCTTTCTGGAAAACAATCAGGTTTGCTCATGAACCAACGAGCAGAAAAATTCTGGTTTACCGTTGACATCTTTTTCTTTTCTTAAGGAAAATTCTATCATAACCTTTCGATGATATATCTACATTGGAAGGCTTTTGCGGTGATTATGGGAGAAGATGGTCAAAGAATTAACTAATCCAAAGGTACTTTAGAATGGAAGAGAATTACTATCTAATTCCTTTTTTTATACTGAGTTTCTGTTTAGTGTTTTAAAATTTTGTGAAACTGTTTTACTGAATTAATCCAAAATAAGTTATCAAAAAATAAAGAATATATCGTTAAGCCTTTTAATTTATTGAAAAGATATTACGACATTGACATCGATGGATATTTTATTTATATACATTGAATGTGTTATTGGATGGAACTTTAGCATCCATATTGACTTTGTTCGGAATTCTAACTCCAATCAATCAATTTATTTGTGTTTTTATTTTGTTATCCCTTAATTTATTTTCCAATATCATTTACCTAATTAATTTCATCTAAATGAAACCCAAAATTAACACTTCCTTCCAATCAAGATTCCAATCAAGATTCCACACGTCTCCATCACAATCAATCAACCTTTGGAACAAAATGAAGATAGAAAATTCATATAGCAACTTAATTGGAATTGAAATATGAAAATATCTACTCATATAAATCAACTTCAATCCTTGTTATTTCATCATATACACGCAATTCTCCACACACATATCAACTAAAACCCTAGACTTTTCTTCTACTCTATATATAATATTTTTTTGACATCCATATCCTTAACCTACAGATAGGGATGAGTGCACCACTCATTTTTTTATTTTTTATTATCCACTGTATGTATCTACAGTCTAATCTAAGTAAAACCTTGGTAGGAATTTTTACAAGCTATATGTGTGTAGGTAGGTAGATATAACCATGACCTTTTTTTAGGAGTTTCCCAGATTTGTTGTTTGCATCATTATAAAGGCGCACGGTGAGGAATGCCCTTTCTTCGGGAAGTCCGATAGCTTACGATCGGAGGTGTTCCCGGAGAAATGCCACTACTGTTGCTCCCACTGAAATCCTCAGCGGAGCTGTTTATTGCTTTGTGAATGTTGAGTTTTCTGAGTTTTTTCATCGGTTGCGAGTCGTTGTTGTAGTAGTCTGAATACATGGCGTAATCCCGACCGGTTTTGTGCTTGAGTGAGAAGGTCAGGTCCAGGTCTTCTTTCATACCATTAAGCTGTGCAGACAGACCATGATAAGATATGAATGAAGGAAATAAACAGAGTGGGTAGGTCATTGGGTAAAAAAAATCACCTTGCAACCGAGGGAACAGAATCGGAAAGAATCAAGGAGGCTCCGACAGCAAATCTCACAGGTATTGGTGACGCCTTTTCCAGGTCTTTGCTGAGGTCTTTCGTTGAGGAACACAATCTTAGCGCTGTTTATAATATATGTCTGGACATATGAGATGTCGATTAACTTTGAAATCTCTGATACTCTTATCACGTTGTGGTAGGAAGACCGCCTAATCTGATGGAATCAAATCAAATCCAATGGAATCAAAACATAAATATTTAATTTCAATCCACGATTTCTTCTTTGTTTGAAAAAACAAACTGACAGACAGACGAACAAACAAACACAAAATCAAGTGGAATGAATTATTGTATTTACCTGAACAATGTGATGGTCCCTATGGCCGAGAAGACAATAAGAACAGAGAGCATGATCATCCATACAATCCAGACAGTACATGTTGCACTCGCACTTGCTGGCATTGAGGTGGATTTTGCAATGGTCGAAGTAACTAGTCTTCAATAGAGGTATCAGCCACGGAGGAACTGACTCTTCATTCTCCTCCAATCTGATCACTGGACTTACCTGTTTTATAGACAACCAAACACCATTAAGAATAGATGGAAGAAGAACATGTTGAGATGGGTTTTGGGTTGTTTTCTTACCATTACTTTCTTGTGTGCCGCTATCATCAGCCCTGGTTCACGATAGCCAAATCTGAAAGGAACCCAGTAGAGAGGAGATCAACTGGATGGATAATATGATGATACGAGATCAGAGAGTCTGCAGACAGGAGGTGAAAAAAAAGAGGTAGGAGTAAGAAGAGCAGAGAAAAAAAAAACAACGAAGAAGAAGACTTGCAGAAAGAAAGAATAGAAGAATTGAGGCGGTTTGTTGTGAAAGAAGAAGGGGAACGTGCCGAATTTTAACACCAACTATTTCTTTCTTCGAGAATCAAGGGACGGGATTTTCAAAGATTACGATTTCTGTCCGTTGGATCTTTGATCGATAGATACATGATGACGTTAGATGGTTCGAATTGACTTGTTGTTTTTGTACCAAGACTGACTACATGAGGGTTTTTGAAAGTAATAATATTATCGAATTACAAGATTATTAACTCTTTTTGAGTCTAGAATTAATTAAAGTGGTTAGGAATTTTTTAACCATACGTAAATATATATTATTCTCAAACTTAAAAAATAAAAATACATTTGACAATTTATTTTAAAGATGAGATTGAAGATGCCCACATAATTATAATAATAAAACGATAGAAACACAGAATGGACAATCTTTATTACCTACTAAGCAGCCAAGTGCAGTTGAGAGAGAAATTAAAAATTGAACAAGGCATCAGACAGAAAGTCACCTAACTAACCAGAGGCAACCAATACTATCCATCCATCCTTACGCAACTTGAACACATGAAATTAAATTAACAAAACAAATTTTAAGTTGTAAAATATTGTCCATTTAATTCATACATATTTAATCTTAGTTTCTTGAGGAAAAAGCAAGCAACCAAGTGTTGGAGTTAATCACGCAATGAAAAAGAAATATGATTGATCGAGATATTAATGATAAATGTTCAAATCAAATGATGTTATACTTCATGCCATCTCTTTTGTTAATAAGAATAAATATGCGTCATTAAGGATTTAATTATTTAAATAAGGAGACATAATTTTTTTTATTTCATTTCCTTTTTGTTTTATCTTTTACTTTATTAATTTGGATCCTTATCTTTTTAGAAATTAATGGTTTGTGTCAACATCGATCATCTGTCTCTATATATTAGTTCGTTCGTTGGTTCGCTCTATGGAAATTTATCAGATTTGGTTTACAACTCATCCATTGGATAATTCAGACTACTATGACTATAATTATTCAAGACAAATAAATAAATAAATAAATAAATAAATATTATATCACCATTCATTGTGGGTCGGGGGAGGCACCTGATTTTTCAATATGGATTTTTCTCCTTATTCTATACATATTCGAATCATTCTAAACTATTCGATTGTTATCCATCGGACGACAGTTTGTTACACACATTTTATTATATTAGTTACAACGTCTGATTTAAATCTCGAGATTAAATGTCAAAGTACAACACATGTATGAGACCTCTTTCTACATGTTGTACAATACTGATCTATACTTAAGAAATTTAAAATCTACAATATCAGACATCCTAGTATCTGGTAACTTATATTGTCTGTTGCACAATCTATTTAATAAACTAATTACCTATCATTTCATATACATATATATTTCTTCCAACGGCCTACGTTAAACCAATAAAATCCAACCATCTACACTAATTTGACGTATCTTAATACGCCGTACCTAAGGGTGAGATTCTCCGAAACCAGTACCCATCCCGTATTTGGACGGGTACGGGGAAGATTTTTTTACCCGAAATTAAAAAAACTCCGTCCCCGACCGAAATCCCTGACCATTTCCCCATGTTCGGGGACGGAGAACGTCCCATCCTGATCGAAATATCCCAAGTAAGAAAACCCAATCCCCATACTCACTTGCCCTTAGGCGCACCTAAAGTGTTTTGTATTAAAAAAAAACTCCCTATATGTATAATAATTTAATGCCGCCCACCATATATGGGCATGGACTTATAATATAGGGATAATGTTATTGTTGTCCACCTTAGATGACTCGAAAATTATTTATACCTTCTCTAATCAAAAATTATTTTCTTCCTAATTATGCCTATTAAATGATTAAAACGATTATGGTACTCGAACCTCCCTATTGTAGTGGATTATATATTGTACAAAAAGGTGTTTCAGTATGATTTATCAAGCTAACAGTTTACAAAACCTATCAGGGGGTACTGGGGCCGAGACACCGTGCGCGAATAGAGCCTTGTACTCGGCTTCTTCCTGGAGAAACGACTGCAGGGGATTGAAGCCCTTCAAAAGCATCATCGCCAGCTGGGGAACAACGATGGAGAGATCAGGGGAGACAGGGTCCGCGCAGTATTTCCCCGAGACAAAGGTAGAATCCAAGGCCACACCGAACCCCTGACAATCCAACAACCCTCCCTCCAGGGGGTACTAGGGCCTAGCAAGTCCACGCCCAGAAGCTTCCCCGACCTCGAACTTCTGATGAAACCCAGAGGGGGGGACATGCCCTTGCGAAGCCACGGCGGCACAGCGGCACGACGGGCCGAGCGAACATTCTCCAAGGGAGGAGGACTGTCCATGTTATCATCCCTGGAACTTTCGTTGGTCTTCCTCGGGGATACGGAGGGGGTGTCCACAACAACCATGGATGTCGTCTTCCGCTTCTGTCTTTTCCGGGAAGGCGAGGAGGGCTCCACGTCATAGATGGCGACATCATCGGGCCGGAGGTGATCTTCTGCGGTCCAACCGTGTCCAAGGTGGGCAGGCTTCACAGGGCGGCACTCAGATATCTGGATGAGGAGTTCTTGCGCCTCTCGTTCAGCCACAGTCAAGCGCGTGGAGGCAATGCCAGTAAGGCCTTTCAGATGACCCGTCGGAGGCCAGCTCTTGGGAGGGTTCTCAAGAGGTCCCAGACAAGACAACTTCACGAAGAAGAAGTGGTCGCGCCAGCCATGAGCACGATCGGGCAGCACCTCGAAGAGAGCCTTCTGGGGGGTCCTGCGGGATGCTATCAGGATACGGTTCCGGTCACTCGGCATCGGGTGCACATGGAACCAGTTAAAGAATAGGGGCAGGGCAGGGTAGGCTCGTGGCCACAGGCGCTGCAAAGAGAGGAGAACAAAAGGACGCGCTCAATGGCACCCGCCTTTGCCCCGACAGTGGTTGAGCAGGTTCTGGAGGAACGGAAGAAGCGGCAAAGTCAGGCCAAGGTCGGCATAGGAAATGTAGACCGCGACGTACTCGGAAGGAGGATGGGAAGCGACAAGGTCCCCGGTCGGTTGGTACTTCGCAGGATCCTTGTACTTGTAAATGCTCTTCAAAATCTCAAGACAGCTAGAGGCAGAAGCTCTCGTCAGCGGATTCTTAGAATCAGGAGGGGGGATGGAGGCATGATGGATCAGATTGGCTACCGAGAGATCAGGAGAGACTGGGTTGGAGGCCATTGTAACTCTGCAAGAAGGTCGCCAAGCTCAAGTAATGCGGGAAAGAGGGGAGGTAAAAAAGGAAAGTGACTGAAGTAAAAAAGGACAATAAGTATTTATAAGGAAAGGGGGCACAGAAGACGAAGAGTCGCGAATACCTGGCCTCGTCGAAAGAAGAGGGCTCAGGAGAGCGGCCCAACAGAGCACAACGGAGCCGAAAGCTCAAGAGAGAAGGTAACGAGCCGCGGGGTCGGCAAACGGGAGCCGAATCCCACCGGGGCAAAGGCCGAGGCGGGGAGCCGGAATGACCAGAGGAGGGCCAAGGAACCAGAGGAGTGTCACCCGAGGGTCCGGAAATCAGAGGGGCGTCTCCCGAGGGCAAAAGGGCACTGGGGGCCCGAGGAAGGGTGTAGGCGGACGAGCGAAGCTCGAGCAGAGCGCGGGCCAGTTCGGTGGTAGGCGGTGAGGGTAAATCAACAGCGTGAATGAGGCATGAAAGGGAAAATAACGTTCAAAATTCAAAAAAGAAAGGCAAAATACTTCGAAATGGTATTAAAGTGATAAATTTCTATTACAAGCCCGGAGGCACTACAAAGTTACAGCAAAAGCCACAAGGCGCCCTAAGCTACAAAAAAGAAAGAAAGCTAAACCTGCTTTAAAGAAAAAACGAAACGACGCCGAGAAGCAAGTCGGGGGAACCACACGACCTCCCTCCAAGAGATGCTTAAGGCAATACAAGGAGAGGGGAGGAGGTACCCACAGACGGCGCACCTGCAGGGCCAAACAGACCCATGACCGACAGGGACCGGGCTGAAGCAGCCCCCGATCCCGGCGCAAACGGAGGCCTAGCAGCCAGACATTGGCGGCCCCAACAGGAAGTGCCGCAAGTCAGTAGTAGGGAGAGACGAGGACCTACGTGAACCGCGACGACTGCGAGAGCGCCGGCGGCGACCCCCGACCACCAGCAACAAGGGCAGCAGAGGCCGAACCACGCAAGGAGCAGCAGAAGCTAGAGGCGGCAGCAACAGAGGAAGTCGGGGTCCCAGAAGGAGGAGCGTCAGCCTGGCGAAGTTGCGCGAGGCGACGATGGATGTTGATCAGGACTGAGTTAAGTCGCTGGCTTTCCGATACGGCAACAGAATGGAAAGAACCAGCAAGCATCAGCAAGCACTCAGTCCAAGCAGAGTGTTGGAGCTTCACTTCACGACCAAACTCTTTTAGCAGATCTTGAACGGCCATCGGTCTTGTTTTCTTCTTCTGGTCATCAAAAGAAGAGGGGGAGTATTTATAGACACGTGAAGAAGGGAGGGTGTGGCTCACGAGACGTCATAAAGGAAGGTAGGTGGGCAGCCCTTTAGCCCCCCCGGGGGGGAGTACTGTTAGTACCAGGGCCCGTCAAGTCAGACCCTGGACCAAGCAGGCCTACTAGGCCCGTTAGGCCCTAGGGCAGGAGTTATAAATACCTCCCATAGTACAGCAGAGAGGGAGATCGATTACCTGAGAATAGGAATACTAGAAAATTGTGTGTGTGAGCACCTTAGTGCGAGCCCACACACCATCAAAGGGTAAGGTCCATCATCCTGAGGAGGAAGAGGTTGAGGCTATTGCGTCTCAATCATTTGATTTTAATGAAGAGATGGTTGTTATCGAATTTTTGGTCAATTTCTACTCGACAAGATGTTACCTAATGACGACTTTCGGTAGTCTTCGTATGTTGCAAAGTCCGAACACAAGACTAGACTTGAAAGGATGGAGTCATTGATTGCAAGAATCGATCCAACTGTTGCAAGAATTGAATTTGATGTGCTATGGGTTGTTGTCAAAATATGAGTTTATTTTTTAATGAATTTCTTTACTGTAATAGGTTGAATTTTTTTCGAAAATTTCACTTCATTTTACATGATTTTTGATTGATCTTTATTTTACCTCCTAAAAATTATAACTAAATAAAAAACAGTTTTTTTTCCAATGAGCTCAGCATAGGGTGAGCTCAAAAATGCTCACTCTATCTGAATCGTTGGATATTATGCAAAGTCATTTGAACCGTCCTTTAATTATATTATTTTTTAATGTTTTGGGTGCATACATTCTCATACAAACTTGACTATTTAACTTATATTAGAACCTCAAAGAGAAACTCAAATTTTAATATTTTCATAAAGAAAATTATCCGACTAATTCTAACCTTTTCTAATTAGACCCTCCTTGAACCCTTGAATCTGTTTTATAACTTATTGTCTACCTGGGCCGTCGTCCGTAACTAGGCCATATTGGGTTTTGGACGGCCTTTCCTCTTTAACAGACGCAGATGGGTAAAGTCTACTGTTGATGTGTCTGAACCAGGGATGATGGGTCAATGATAACTGGATCAGATGAGGCCAGGTCCAGGAGAAAAATGGGTTGAAATTTATTTTGTCATTTAACTAAAAAGTTAAAATGTATAAATATGAAATGAAATATATATATATGATTAAATAGAAGCAAAGGATTTAAGGAAGTAAGAAAAGAGATGTACAGCGATGAATCAGTTTTGATCCGGCATGGTTCCAATACTCTGAGCTTCGAATTGTTTAACCTTAACACCCATCCGTTTCAAGCTATCGTCATATACATAAGGGATTTTTTCGAACCACGTGACATTACCAGTGGACGGTTTGGGGATGAACTCCCGACAAGGGTCACCGAGAATGTTTATAGAGTCGTGGTAGTGATAGTATCGGATCTTGTCTTCAGTTCTGTGAAGTGTCTTCCCCTTGAAATTCTCCGACATGTGAACTCCGGTCGCATATGCATTCTTCGCCTGAATTGCGTACTTCCTATCTCGCCTTACTCCTTTAATTGAATTCCGAAATACCAATTTCTCAAATCCCCATTCCCTCATTTCCCTAGAATAATTCATTCAACAATCGTAGCAGGAATCAAGTATAATCTGATTAAACAAACTTACCTTGATTTGGGTTGGTTATGGTCTTTGTCGACACACAGCTTGCTAGACATTGGATTCTGCATAATGGTAAATTGGGTGTAATTTGAAAATTCTTGGACAACCGAAGCAAGACTTCTACCACCAGGCAAGAACAGGTACTCGTCTACATCGAAGTAGAAGGTCCAATTGGCCGCGTGCCGATATCGATGTAAGCAATCATTGACGATCAAAAACTGATTGTAGTAATACCCATCATACTCCGCCTGTCCACGGATATCTTGAACTGTGGCCCTTCCAGCTCTGACCCACGGCTCCAGAATATCCCTCACCTCCGGACTGATTCCACCGGCGTCATGAAAAACGAAATGCGATTTGGGTCCGAAGAAATAAGCGTGATAAGCAATCCACTCCCTCATTCTACTTGCGCTTAGATCTCCATACAGGGAAGACCCACAGTACAGATACTCATATTTATGAGGTAGACTGAACAAAGATTCGTCGTAAGAACCAGCTATCTCATCCACTGCTAAGATCTTCTCGTATTTTCTTGGTGATGCAGAGTAGTAAGCATTAACGAAAAGTTTCCCGCCAGAATTGTCCGAGTTGGGGTTTTCGGAGAAAGTGCAGTTGACGACAATGACAGTGTAAACCCTACCGTACCCCCAATCTGGTAAAATCTTATATGCTTTCGTTCGGATTGCGGTGAGATTTGGATCATTGGGTATCCACTCGCATTTGAACCATGGTCTCCCGAATATATGAGTAGGCTTGGAAGCAAGTCCGATGACGGAAAATGTGTTTGGTCCTCCACGGTAGGAGCCCATGTGGACGAACAGAGCTGCTGCAGAGCCGTAGGGTCGGAAGATGCGCTTGCCGGGATTTTCGGTGGCTCCTTGGATCGACGAAACTTTACCTTTTGAAATTGAGTTTATGGACAAATTCACCGGAGCTTTTTTTAGAGTTGTCGGCTGCAATTGCCAAACGGCTGTGAGAAGAAACAGAAGCACTAGTGTTGCCACGAATGGCCTGACGTCGAGACATGAGTATTGATCGAAAGGATCACCGCCACCGCCAGTACCATCTTTCCTCATCGTTTCTGACCTGCTGGAAAGCGGAAGATAAAGAGAGATCGGAGATATTGAAAGAATAAAATGAAAGCGGAATGGCCGTTACTAAAAAAAAATATTTAAATTCAATCAACTTACGTAAATACCCCTCGATTGAACAGAAACCATATGGCATTTACATAGATATAACGAATATTTTTATTGTAATAAATACGTAAACCGAGGGTATGCGATAATTATGGTCGTAGGATTCCAGAAAGAGACCACATGTTTCAGTCTACAAAGGACACTTTGTCATGTTGGAAACAACACATCATAAACAATGATTGCTTCAAGGTAAGAGAATCTAACAGTAAAAACAGTTAGTAAACTGTCGGTGGATATTTTTTTACCATGCAAGCTTGACTACTTACTTGAGGACACGGCCAATTAGGAGGCAAAGAAAGAGGAGAGTGCGTAGTTTCTAGTAGTAAATTACTCGATGAACTGTCACCGAGTAATTACAAGATGAAGAGGAGAGTGAGAAATTATCAATAATTAATTAAACTGCACACCCCGGCCGGTCGGTGGAACTGTGTGAGCTAGCTAGGTAGATTCAAATTCAATGGTTAGTAAAGGGTAATAGGAATCAACCACCACACTGTCGGAGGATTGGGAAGGTTAGGTCACTTTCACCAAAATAAGGAAATGCATGTTGTTTTTTAATTCTACCTCTACTTATGAAAACACATGGGAATGTTATGGTGTAGAATTGAAATTAATTGGCTGCATATGTTGGCTCAAAATAATTGCGAAAAATTGATGAAGTTGGTCACAATTGTAGGTTTAAAGTAATTCTGACTAATTACTCGACAGGTTATGATATACTAAGAACAATGAAAAGTTGATCGCAAAGTAATTGAAACTAACCAAGATTTGTTGAGTTTTATTATTTGATTCTTCATTTAATGGGATGCCACCTGGCCTGAATCAGAAGAGCGACAATGGAACTTCCTTGAGCTCAGTAATTAAAGTGTCAAACGAGCCGAGTCGAGCTTTACTTGACACCCTACCAGTAATGGTATATACTAGGGTATTTGACGATGCCATTGAATAAGGATATCTGCTACCAAAAAATTTAGAAAACGCGCATCATAGTTTCGATCTTAACAGTCAGGTTATATATCATCTTCAATGGTCAAAATCTTTCGTTGAATATAGCTAAAATCTTTCGGTTTAATTTTCCTCGCTTAAGATTGCGTTTCTGTAATTTCGAATACTGTCCCATCGGGAACCCATTTTTTCTCTCAAATGAATCATCGATCACCTATAGACAGTGATCATTATAATGTGAGAGAAACGTACTAAAACATGTAGAAATGACGTATATTAGCAGAAGATTGCGTTAGGAAATAGCAAGATCTCACGAATTTATTATAATAAACCAAAAAAAAGGTGGAAAAAAACGAAAATAGACTGTACAATGTACATAGCCATTTAAGATCAAATTGTCAATAAAAGAAACCCGAGTAGAACAAGTTATAAAAGAAGAAAAGGATAACCTTAAGTTTTTCAGTTCTTTCAGTTTTCAGTAATTAGTTCTTTCTCAATTTTTCTCCAGATTCTTGCGTATTGATTCCTGATCATCAGACTTTTTTCTTTCCGTTCACTTCATTGGTGTTCTTTCTCATTTCATGTATGGTGTGTTTATTGTCAGGACTCTAATCCAAATCATTCTATTGGTTCCTGATTTTAATTTCAAATTGTTTTAGATACGTTATTAGATAGGTTTCAAAATTAGTTTTTTTAATACTGTAAATTAGGAATTTACTCTGTCAATTTAATGTGTATTTTTCTTTAATATTATATTGAACTTCTATTCTTTCTTTCATATTTTTTCACATTTACGATTTGTCTTTTTTAAATAATTGGCTTCTATTGTAGTTTAAATTCTTTACACAAACGAGTAAACGACGTCAGAATGTAAGAAAATTCGACAGAAAGAATCGTGAGCGAGAAAGATGATATTTTAAAAAAAAAAACTCAATTTTGAAAATCTTACGAATTGAGAGAAAGAAGGAAAAATTAATAAAAAATGCATTACTGGGTCAATAACGTGGGTGGAGAAACTAGTTACAACCGATAAGACAAGGACGGTTAGGATGAGAAGAAGAAAAATGAAAGGACGTAAACGAATTCGGATTTTCGGATTCTGGATTCAGATTCAGATATCTGCAATATATTAAAATCCGAATTCGATTGATAATTTTAGATTCGGATATCCGGATATTCGAATAAATATAAATTATATTCGGATTTTATGATGATTAATTAATTAACTTTATTAAGGGTGATTTAATATTTTTATAATTTTATTTTAAATTATTTTAAAGTTTTTATAAAAAATTATTCGAATTCCCCAGATCCAGATTTGGATACCCTAACCCTATCTGAAATATCCGCTGTTAAAATCCGAATTCGGTTGATAATTTCATATTCGGATATCCAAATATTCGAATAAATATAAATTATATTCTGATTTTAGGATGATTAATTGACTATTAATTAACTTTATTAAAGACGATTTTATATTTTTATAATTTTATTTTAAGATTTTTAAAGTTTTTATAAAAAATTATTCGAATTAGGATTTTTCGGATATCGAAAATTTATCCGAATTCGAATTCAGATTTTGCGATCCGGATATTATTCGGACGGATTCAAATTATTCAGATATTATCCGGAA
Organism: Zostera marina; assembly: GCA_001185155.1. Lineage (NCBI taxonomy): Eukaryota > Viridiplantae > Streptophyta > Magnoliopsida > Alismatales > Zosteraceae > Zostera > Zostera marina. The sequence goes on along the minus strand of LFYR01000685.1, from coordinate 228,620 downwards.
TCGGATTCACCGATATACATGAGATGAATCTTGTTTGAATTTTTTTTTTTTTTGTATTTAGCACATGCCAGTCGGTGAGGAAATTAATTTCTAATTCAAAGATTCCCACAATCCTCATCCTTATTGATTGATTCCAAGTTCAAAACGTAATGGTGTGTTAAATAAATCTAATTTATTCGTTCTATTTTATTAAATACGACCAAATAAATCTGATCGGTTCAATACTAAGATGAATGACAATAAGACAACGACAGAATAGATCGACGCAAAATAATGGAACAATAATTAAAGTAGAGACCATTTAGATTTAATAATGGAATAACACCGTTTTGATTTCAACGGGGTCGTGTGTTGAGAGACCTTGTTCCATCGCTATTAGGGTAACCGCTGCCACTGCTGTAACTTGAAAAGTTTAAGAGGCCTGGTGAGGATCCCGGCCAGATAAACGCCGGTTTAAAATGCGGTACGTCTGGAACGGGCATCTTTTTATTAACGATCTGGACGATATCATGCATCTTGGGACGTTCCTCCGCCATGGGATGGCTGCAAGCTAATCCCAACCTCAGCAGCCTTTCCGCTTCATTGCCAACATATCCACTCTCTTCTTCTTCTTCTCTGATATCTAAAACTCTTTCGTCAACAGCCTCCGGTATTCTTCCTTCTCTGTACAACATCCACACCCAATCGATCAGAAGACGGAAACCGTCGACTTCAGGGATCAACACCGGTTTCCTTCCGCAAACCACCTCCAAAACCACTACACCGAACCCATACACGTCTGACTCACGGGTGGCCTTTTGAGTGTGGAAACACTCAGGCGCGATGTACCCGACCGTACCGGGCATGCCTCCGTGCCCCTGCTCGGTGTAAGATGTCTTCTCGTTGTCGATTGCACGAGCCAGCCCGAAGTCACCCAGTCGGGCGTTGAACATCGAGTCCAGCATTATGTTGCTTGCTTTCAGATCACGGTGGACCACAGTGTTGTCGTATTCATTGTGGAGGTAGTGTAAAGCCGAGCTAACTCCGACGACTGTATTGTAACGTCTCTCCCATGCCAGCGGTGTTTCTGTGTTGAACAGATGCTTATCCAAACTACCATTAGGCATCAATTCGTAGACCAGTAGCAAATTTTTGTTCTTGTAGCACCAACCTTGCCACAAATCAATCAAGCATTCAATATAGTTAATTTAGTTATTATATAAGTAAGCTATATACACACACGTACCTAGAAGAGGAACCAGGTTTCGGTGGCGGAGACGATTGATAATGGTCAGCTCTGAAAGAAAATCGCCTTGGCAATTATCTCGCAAGAAGGTCTTCACCGCCACATCTATTCCTTCTTTGGAAAGCCTCCCACCATAAACAGAACCAAAACCACCTTTCCCCAGTTGGTTCCTGTCATCGAAATTGCAGGTTGCGATCTTCAGGTCTTTGAATGCGTACTCTTTTGGCATGCCCGGAAGTGTTTTCAAAGCAAACTCAAGTTGTTCTTCACTTCTTTGCTTCTTCCTAATCGCACGTACGTACGACCATATTAACCACATAATTACGAAGATGGACATCACTAGACAAGGAACACCAGCCTTGAGCAACAATCCTTTGACATCAACACCGGGTTCCGGTGGTATGATCTCGACTGTGAGGTTCCATCTGAGGACACAGTTGAGTTGGATGTTGTCTCCGGTTGAAGCCGAGAAGCCGAAGTAGGAGTCCTGCAAGAGGTACTTGCTCAAATCCAGTTGAGATGTCAAAACCGGGATTGATGGCTTGGGCACCGTAATGGAACGATTGTCGTGGTTGGCCATATAGATTTGGATCTTCCTTCGTGTTCCGTCGTAGTCTATCCAAACGGTGAAGAAAACATCGACGTTGGTTGGCGAGAGTATGAGATTGTAACCATAGGTGTCGTTTGTAAGCGGTCTAGTTATCGTGGAGTTGACGCTGTTAATGTTGAGTCCGATGTGATTATCATCAGGATCGTACGGCTGTTTGAATGTATCAAACTCGACGGCCACGAACCGATTATCCGGCGAGCCATCGATGGTGGAATTGGTAAGTCCAAGGAATCCACCGTGGCTGTTATCAGGCACCTGCGTTAATGATGGGAGGATGACGAAGGTCATACCTTCCGCGGCGATGTTTGCGGGGTGGAAAATGTTGATGACGAAGCTGGAATGGAATGATGCGACATGATTATTCTTCCATAGTCTGAATTTTTGCGGTATGATTACTCGACCTGATTTATTCTGAAGGAAAGATGGGTTGTTTAGGGTATCCGGGGTGAGTTGGAGTGCCTCTCTGCTAAACGTAGAGTCGCCTTTGAAGGAGAGCTCGTCTCTGATGGTTTGGTTCAAGCTTTGGAAGATAAAATTTCGCTGCTCTGCCAATGGTCCTGATAGAAAATTCAGAAGGAGGAAGATGACGATGAGGAAGACGACCATCTTACTGGGATGAGTAATGAGAATAGAATCGAATAAAGAAGCTAATTAAGCTCTTATTCTTATACATCCATTTTGGGAAATTTCTACGTTGTTTCGGTCATTCAGATTCAGTTTATATATTTATTCTTATACATTTGGGAATTTTCTACGTTTTTTCGGTCATACAGATTCAGTTTATTTAATCGCGCCCAGATTATTTAAAGTCTTAAACATGTAATTAGTCAAACTGTTAATGTAATTACGATACATGGTCTTTCATGGTATATAGTCGTCTATAGTAAGTAATAGTTAATTACCTAATTGGTTGGTTTACCTTAACTCTAATTAAATATTATTAAGTTATTGGAATCGAGATTTGACAAACAAGCAATTATTTTTTTGAGAAAATGTTAAAAATACCACCTAACAACTTATAAATTTATTGATGATTTCACCCTTAGAATTAAATCAAATTTACGAAACTACCATCTCAGCAAAAATCCTCTCCTTCCATCTGTTCACCTTCTCCACTATATATGCTCCGGCCTAATCTCGACCTGCAAGAGACATGACTGGAATGTAACCATCTTCAAACCCGAAATGGTGAGCTATACGTTCAAGGGAATCGATTCGTTTATGGAGGCAGTTGTGTTGTTGTTTTGTTGTTAGGGATACACCTGTGTTGTGCCCATCGATATGGTTGTTGCTTGTACGTGTGTCTGCTGCTGCTGTTGTCTGGAACAAGTATCGACAAAAGAGGGGGAGAAATTACATGGTGGAGAAATATCAACGATCACTACTGACGACGGTGCATTCTGGACATCCCGGAAGAAATGAGTGGCATTTGAAGTTTGTTTCACATTAAGTAGAACTGCAGTTGACCAATTAAGTACTGGGCACCATGGATGGCGACGGCAATTGCTGTTGTTCTGAGGAAGTTAATTTATGCAACCTTCTCCTCCTCTTCCTTCTTCTTTTCCGGAATATTTGCATGGTTGTAATTAGAAGAAGAAGCTTTGCTGCCATAGGATGTCGGAGATGACATGAGATGACCGGAGAGATCGAGATCCTGCCATAGGATGTCTGGTATGATGTTACGAGTCACCGGACGGGTTATCGAGTATATATATAATGTGTGTTGATCTGCTAATTAATTTAATGAGGGTCAAACCAGGAGAGAAAAAATTAATTAACACACTCTAACCCTAACCGGGCTTAGAGTGTATTCTTAGAAATAAAAGACCCTTATTTTTTTTTATAGTTTGAATACCCGGCCGGGCTTTTGATTGCTTGGAAGGAAATAAGGTATATGCATGGAAATGAATTGGGAACCCAACCAACATCGTCAGTTCAAAATCACAACTCGATCGATAGCTTGCCATCCATTATGAATTTTCATGCACATGGAACCTATATTAATTAGTTTTATAGACATGATTGATACCTAAAATAAGATATTTAAATCTTTTTTAAGATATGAATCTCCTCGTATAAATATAATCCAAGATTTATTTGACACAACTTGAATAACCAAAATCATGTATTCGATCGATGATTTGTTCACTTTAATACATTAATAAAATTATTTGAATATTGTAACTTGTCATTGTTAATGTAATATGTATATATTTAATTGCATGTGGGTCTTGTCCACCTTATTAATTATGGTCTACTTGCTGATTTAATTAATTTATATATATATAAACGCTTGAAAAATAATAAATTGAGATTGTGCATAATGACATTCGTGTTTTCTAACTCTAACCCTAATCATAAATCAACTTAGCATGCGACAACATTCTTGTGGTATCAGAGCTGCAATTTGAATGGATCTGGGATTTCGTTGGAAACTTTGATTTTTTAGCTTCTACTGTTCTTAATTGTTCTAATGGATCCTCACCTACATCGAACATGGAGGGAGCTAATGGATGAGTGTTTTGGAAAAAGGCGGGAAAGATATCGGATCTGGAAAGCAAGTGATTAAAAGTTGTCGATTTGGGAATTTTCTCCCATGGTCCTTGGAACAATTCGTAATGAAATTGCATCATTGAGGTGATCACGAGGGACCTGTCAGAATCAGTCGAGCTTATTATGGGTGTAGAATATAAATTATATAGTGATTATGCCTAATGATATCTTGATAATTTCAATTGAAAATGATTACATCGATTAAAATCCTAAGTTACAGACTCACCCTATATCATATACATGAAACCCTAATTTATGAATCTATGATTAATTACTATGTACAATTAGGGTTAAAAATATTATTTACTCACCTAATTTATAAATCAATTTTATATATTGAGTATCAAATAATTCACCAACTAGGGTTTATATTTAAACATTGAATAATGATTAAATCATATAAATATCTACAAATTCAATTAATTAATCTAAATAATAAATCGAATATTCTATTTAACTAATTCTATCAGATTTATTTAACTGTGCAAGAATATTATTCTATCGGATCTCCGGCCGCACCGCAAATCACCGATCCAGCTTTAGTTGTCAATCTTGTCTCTAATTGCAATCCTTGATCGTACTGCTTCATCTCAAACATTCGTGATTCGATCATAGAATCAGAGGCTGTACCCAAACTCTTTAAGCTTTCTGTTTAAATCATCTAGATCGTATTTCCGATTGTGGCTTGATACTTCTAGTTTGTATCATATATTTGAAATGTGCTCAATATATACATGCAGGTAAAGAAAGCAAGATGAAAATATATTGAATCGAGTAATCAAATCAAGGTTCCAGTACTTACTTGAAGAAGTAAACTATCCACTAATAGATCGAGAAAAGCTTAGTGGTCGGGTTAATATTGATAACAAGTATAGTCCCTTGATATGCAGTTGTTCCCGTCAAAAATCGCAGTTGTAGTGGTCACAATCAGAAAGCCCCAGTCGAACTTTCTACCATCAAGCTTGCCTGAACCCAATTCAGCAACTATCAGTAAAAGATAGAGGAAGAAGAAATTGCAGTAAGTACATTTTTATTTTAATAGTTAATTTCCAAATGTATTTATAAGCATTTATTGGGTTGGATACCACTCTAACTGAAATAACTAGTATTAGTAATTAGATAAAATTTAACAACTTAATATTTAACTAATTATTCTAGTTGGTCTCTTCTTGTAGTTGGTTTAACCCTGACTTGACCTTGGGTTCCATCCTGTTTATAATTCTTAATACTAATATACTTAATACATATTGCACTGAACTTGAACTCAGAGTGAATGAAGTAAACATAAAATTGAAATATTGACGGGAAAGATTATACTTACAATGACTCCTTGATTTTAAAATAATCTGTGAAATCAATAACATGCTTCAAATTTAATTAATCAAGAATAAATAAATGAATAAATAAATAAATAAATAAATAAATAAATAAAAGCATTTCATATCTTTTTCAAATCTAAATTACAAACTGTATATATATGAAAGAAGATACTAACAAAAGGAGAAATAAATATCATAATGAATTTTTAAAAAATCCAAACAAGTCTAAAGTAAAAAAAAAAACACAAAGATATATATGGTATGATGCGGTGAACTCTCAAGATTCCAAATTTGGCATTAAGTTGAACTTCGACAAGGAAACATAGTTTCCCAGCAAGATCATGACCAGAATCAGAACAGTGACAAGAGCCACTAGCATCCATGTTTGCATCTTTCTCTTCCCTTTGTTGCGCCGAGGAAGTGGAAGGTATTTCAATTTATTATTTTGCTTTCTTACAGTTACTGGTGCTTTGGTTAATGCCTTGGCTGGTTTCTCTGATGTAATGACTTTGATGCTTTCTGGTTCTTTTGCCGTTTCAACAACAGATAATTCAGTATCAGTTGCACCGGCTAGTTTTTTCTCTTTTTGGCTTTTCTTCTTTGCTTTTTTCTGAACAAGAACAAACATTAACAATTGTGCATCAAAAAAAGAGGGACGAAAAAATTCAAATTCAAAGGAATACCTTTTCTTTAAGCTCAGCATTTTTTTGAGCTTTCATTTCTGCTCTGGCTTTGGCTTTCTCTGCTTGCCGCTTCTTTCTTTCTGTGGCCAATTGAGCTTTAGCAATTTGTTCTAATCGAATATTTTCTTTCCGTTTCAAAGCAGCCTGTTCTTTCTTCAACTCCTCTTCTTGCTGAGAAACCTCATTGGCTTTCCTTGTCAACTCATCATCCTCAGTTTTTTTCTTCTTATTTTCCACCAATTTTGTTACAGATTCACCTATAGAGACAGTAGCTATTACATTTGGAACATCACCAAGGGGAGGGATGACTTTTAACGACTTCTGTCGATTGTCTTCTTGGTGCTTCTGCATTTTTACTGGCCTGTCTAGAGGAGTGTTCATCACACGTAAATCAACCTTTTCTGGCGTTACAGATTCAGAAGATACTATGGGTGAATCATTTATTGACGAAGGCCTATTATTATCTCTTTTGATATTGGGAAGAACAGTAGGTAATTCATATGGGCCAAGACATCTGCCGTCAACTGTTTTAAATCGTCTCACAGTGGAAAACATGTTGAATTTTACATAATGGTTGCGAAACTCATCATTTGTATTCCATAATTTCATATATTTCTCCACCTGAAATGCAAAGACATCATAATTTATGAACATACAAAATTGTCGGTAGACAAAATAACACGTATGATAAATAATCCCATGCCTGATCAGAACAAAGGTGTTTTAACGAGTGATTGTCCCCTGAAGCTATGAACTTATTGGCAGCTTTCTCATCATCTTTAAACCCATAAAAGTGTGTGTTCTGTATTAAAATTTAAAAAGCAGAAAAATTCAAATATTCATGTCATTTTTTTATGGAATGCAATCAAACTGCAGCAGAAATCATATAATTTTTCAATATACAAATAATGCAACAAAAAAAGTTAACATTTTTAAATGATAATTCTAAACACTACAAACCTTTTCATGATACTCACGCTTGGCATTCTTTAAATTTGTGTATGCTTGTTGTTGTAAATTATTAGCAGTAATGTGCTGTACAAAGAGATCATTGATAACTTGGCATTGATCATCATATTTCTTCTTAATGGATTTTGTGTTCGTCTCAAGTTGAATCATCTCTCTTTTGAGGGAATTCATTTCTTTTTGTAAATTCTGAACACAAGAAATATGTTCAGACTTCAGAGCATTGCATTTATGCCAAAATGATTACTAAACAAAGTCAAAATACTAAAAAAAAACAGTACCTCATATCGGTTTTCTATTAGATTTTTTTGATCATATGCCTCTAGGACTTCGTCCGACGGTCCTAGAGTAGAAGAAATTCTGTCACGGTTTTGCTTAAGTGTCTTGATTTCACGTATTAGATTTTTTTCTTCTTTTAAAGAAATGGTTTCATGTTGAATCCGATGCTCTAGTTTATTTATCTGAAATAAAAGGATGACATCAATGTAAGAAAAACAAAAACAAAAAATACCGTGATAGTATGAAACAATATTGAAAACTCCGTAATGCTAAATTACCGTATCATCGATTTCACCAATAGAAGATGCATTCTTCATCTTGTTTATTGTATTCTGGATAGCATCAATTTCTTGGCGTTTCGTATTAAAAATATCTCGGGCTACCTTTGCTTCCTTTTTTGCAGCATCAAGTTTCTTTGAATATTCATCACGGACAACCTAAAAGATGAAATATGCTGAGTTTATCTAACAACACAAACTAGTGAATATACATGAACAATTGGAAGCATGCATAAATTAATCACCTTTTGGCTATGTAAAACAGGTTTTAACGCATTCCTAATTTTAGTCTTCTCAACAACTTGCAGCTCAAGATCTTTCAGTATCGTTGGATTGTCATTAAAAAACCTTGGGATTTTAATCAAATAACAGACGTGTTTAGGTTCGGAATCATTTTTCTGCCCAGGAAAAGATGAACTGACAGTGTCTTCTGATTTTGATGTTAAGACTTCGTTTGGATTGACCCCAGTAATTGAGCCACCTTCTGTGCTGATAATTTCGGATTTGGTGTGTCAGAATCTTTATTGATTTCAGTTTTGATAGCTTGTGTTTCCACTAGTTGTTTTTCTTCATTATGCCCAAAATTTGAAAAATCCAAGGTTTCAGTATTGGTTGAAGCAATATCAACCTTATTATCACCATCAATAATATCACAATCTCTCGCCCATTGTTTAATCGGTGAATGTGTCGTTTCAAATGATGATTCTATTTCTTCGAATGAAGAAGATATGTCTTTGTTGCTGTTTTCCAAAATGATATTTTTATTATCAACAAATAAAATATTTTCACTATTTTTGACGCTTTTTGGTGTGGCAGCTTCGCAGGCCAAGTCTTTTTCATTCTCCACTGAATCAACCTGGTCAACCTGGATGTTGTGCATGGAAGCATTTTCAGGATTATCTTCTAAAGACATTTCTTTTGAACCATCTTCAACAACCTTGACATTTTCCATCGCCGTGGAAACCGACCGATTTTCCAAGTCCTCTTCATGACTATGGCTTCTTTCCTGTCTTTCAGCACCTGATTCCACACAATCATTACTGGGGTGTGCTGAAACTATCTCACATTTTTCTTCACTTTCATTTCCTCTCTCAATTTCCTCTCCGGGGAAATGAGGATTCACACTAATGTCGTTATTTGGTAGCACAACATCACTGTGGACAATAACAGAAGACCCAGATCCCATAACCTCTGTGGGAGTTGTCTCGTAATCTCTCTTATCTTCTATGCCTACGTGTTTTTCAATCAAATCGTTATTTATTTTATCTATAACACTGGAAGCCACCAATTCTGATGTTTCCTTCACCTCAACAGTAACCGCATCTGATTCTAGCATCTCTACCAATACTTCTCCATCATCCAATTTTTTCTCAAACCTAACACCGCTAGCAACATCATCGTCGTCAACTTCACCCTTCCGCACTCCATCTTTATTCAAATCAACAACTACATCAGAGTCAATCTTTGGCACCTCAACTTGATCACGCTTCTCCTCCCCGTATGAGGAATTCTCACTTCCCTCGTCGACACCTTCTTTCAAAGTAGCGATATCAACACTGGGATTGTGATCCTGGACAGAGCCATTCTCCACCACCTTTAAATCACCCCCACTACCTTCCCCAACATGATCTATCTCAACCACAACCTCGTCAGACTCGGTCCCATCACCACCAACGAACTCATACGATCCATCATCGCTTATCTCATCCTTTCCACTGGATTCTCCCTCTTTCTTCGCATTCGGTTTCAAAAGATGGTCAATTTCCCTCCCCACCCCGAAATCTACAACCTCACACTCGCACTTGTCCGTCGTCATTGCTGCAAGATAGATCCCGAAGCAAGAATAGATCTGAGAATAATTCGATTGCCATAGAAGATAAAGAAAAAGTTCATAACCAGAAATACAAATCCAAAATTTTAGATCTCGTGATCTCAGAAGAAGAAAAACACACACCTCCCAGTACCACAAAAAAAAAAAAATACAGATGATTGGATACTTACCGATTTGATGAGTTAAAAAAACTTTTGAGAAATCAGAATTCCGACCGTCAATTGATCGATCGATGAGATGCAATCAGCAATGCCGGATTCTCCAAAGCGAAAATAAGAAGATGAAGATAGATAGATTACTTCTTTGATGAGGCTCGAATTTCCAAGAAGCGAGGTGTAAAATATATTGAAGACGAGAGAGGGGTATTTATATATAGAGAGAGAGAGGGATGTTTCTGTAATATTAAGAAATATATGTGAGTGTTTTGAGTTTTGGGATTGAGCATCTTGATTCTTGACCATAAATATTCCGAGATACCTCCTAAAGAGAGTAAGGTTCGATTTTTTATAGAAGTTGAAGATTCTCAACCGTTGGATTTTTATCAATTGATGTAAGAAGATCATGGAATTGTTACCTACTACTTAACCATGAAAACAGGGTAGATCAAAGACTAAATAAAATAAAATAAAATTTAAGAATTTGACCTCGAAATAAAACCAGAGCAACGGGTTTAGAGGCATGGAACAAAAAACATAAACACGAAGCTTTCCATTACCATCGAATGATCGAAATGCATGCAAATCTGAAAATAAAAACGACCTTAATAATTAGAAAATTACCATGCGAGATTATACTAAAATAATAAATTATGGGGACCCATGTGGATCTGCAGACTTTTTTAATCACTTTTTGTGATACAGATTAGTAGATACAAGAACGGGTAGGTAGAGACACCCCCATTTAATAGTTTATCTATTACTTGCTCCAAACTATGAGCCATCTGTTGTACCGCAAATTGAGAACGACTATATAAAATTGGTTCAGTAGAATAAAATCCCAGAAACACATAGTTTGATTTCTTTATTCTGTAAGATCATTAATTATAAATAATGGGATTCTGATAAACATTTTTACATTTTATACAAGTTTTACAGAGCATGCAACAAATGAATGGAAACTTTCATTTTATAAATTAATAGAGATACAACCCAAAAGAAAGAAAGAAAGAATTCTCAAACAAGACAAGGTATGAAGTTATTAACCGATGACATAATGAAATATACATGATTCCAGCAAGTAACAACTATGGAGGGCAAGGTAGATAAGAATATTCAAATTGTCATTTCCTTTCCTTTTTTAAAGGATAAAAAGCATTGATTCATCCAATACTCACCGACTCCCACATGGCAAAATGCCAAAATCCCATCCATTAATTAAACGTTACGTTACAGAGAAGATCAGCCGTGTCTATATCATGTATTCATGTGAACAGCCTTTCTATTTCAATACATAGCAGCGCTCCTTAATAGTTGACCCTTCAAACTAAGTAACCTAAAGGTTGAGGACTGAGAATAGGAGATACACAGCAGCAGTACTAATATTATTGTTGTGAATTTAATAATGTTGTTATTTCTATTTATTTATTTATTTTCTGTGGATCACAGTTGTATGCAGGCTGTGAATGACATACAGTCCTACTACACGAATCATAAATATAAGCAACAAGTGAAGCATTAGCTGTCAATTAACAGATATGAAATTTAATAAAATCAAGATTTAGATCTCGATCTACATCACTTCTTACTCCATAGCTCCTATGTCTCAACTATCTCAGACAACCGAACAGTGATCACTAATATTTAGAATTTTTTTACACATGAGTTATATGACTCTCTTGAGTCTTGACATTTGGACAATATAATGCCATGTCGTTTTACTTATTTCTTTATTTTATAAGAGCAATGACATTGTTATTTACAGGGTCGGATATATATTCAATGAGGTTTTCAACGGGACCTTTACCAGTTAGAACTGCTTGGAGATAAAATCCCAGCCAAGCTACCATGGCTAGACGTCCATTTTTAATCTCTTTTACCTTAAGATCTTCAAAGGCAATTGGATCGTTTGAAAGTCCTAACGGGTCGAAAAGTAACCCCCCTGGGTAATTTATATCACCTGGCAGATATATACCCAGTGGCTCCAAAGCTTCGATGCCACAATATCTGGCATATTCTGGTCCAACCTGTTGCAATATGCAATGTAAATATTTAATGGGATTACGTACAAATAACAGCAATTTTAAATATGAATTTCTTCACATGACATTATGCCCAATAATATGGCAAATGGACTCGCCCACTGTCCACTCAGGGTTCTTATTGCAACTTGCAATGTAATTTTTTTTTATGTTATCGTCTTTAATATTTAGCTTTCAAAATTATAATTTCGTAAACATAAGTTTTGATTATGCGCATTGTACAAAAATTTTCATCAATAAAAATAAGACAACGGGTTTTAACTTTCATCAAACATTCCAAACTATCTTCTCTATAATATGTCCGATCGCATATAAAATTTACGATAGGGTCCAAAAATATGCTTTTAGGACCCATTTTTACAATTAAGATTACACAAGTTTTGACTTTTTTTTAAAGAGGAAATCCCTCATAGAAGAGTGATGAGTAGGTAATTAGGTATTCATTAAGGCAAAGCCGATTAGAAACTGATCGACTTAATGAATATTTAGGTGACTAACCTTTGACTTGGACTTGGAGCACCAGAATAGGTCAACATGTGTATCACTGGTCGAGTCTAGGTGTCATCACGTACGGACCTGGTCTATTTAGAATATCTGTCAGGCCAATGGGCAGCCAAATTCTAATCACCAACTCCAGACCCCTATTCACTTCACACCAGAACTATTGCAACTTACTGAAGGTATGGATAGTGTGGATTCTGAGGGACTAGAATTGAGAGATATTAGAACAATGACAGGTGTGGCTTTAATCAAACGAGCAATCTGGGTATGAACGAACCTCTGAGCAGTTTATTTGGACAGATTGGATCAGACTTAGATATGAAAAAAATACATCTCTGGGCAACATTCTTTCTTCTCCTACCCAATCCACTACTTGGGGTAACAGCCTAAAAATCAAGAAGCCAATCCACATTTTTGCTGATTGCTGAATGTAATGGGAATTACAATGTTTGGAACAGTAATTATAATTTCATAAACATAAATTTTGATGGTGCGCATTGTACAGAGGGAAGAGATTTTCATCAATAAAAATAAGACAATGGGTTTTAACTTTCATCAAACATCCCAAACTTTCTCTACAATATGTCCGATCACATATCAAATTTACTATAGGATCCAAAAATATTATTTAAGAATCCATTTTTACAATTAAGATTTAAGATAATAAAATTACACAAGTTTTGACTTTTTTTAAAGAAAGGAAATCCCTCACAGAAGACAGATGAGTGTGTAATTAAGTATAATTAAGGCAAGGCCCGATTAGGAACTGATCGACTTAATGAATATTTGGGTGACTAACCTTTGACTTGGACTTGGAGCACCAGAAGATGTCAACATGTGTGTCACTAGTCGAGTCTAGGTGTCATCACGTACGGACCTGATCTTTTCAGGATACCTGGACCAGACCATCCTGTCATACCCATGGACAACCAAATTCTAAATCACCAACTTCAGATCCCTACCCCCTATAAGACCCCTATTCACTTCAGAAGGTATGAATAGTGTGATTCTGAGGAACTAGAATTGAAGGACATTAGAAAAATGGCAGCTGTGGCTTCAATCAAATGAGCAATCCGGATATGGACCTCTGAGCAGTCTATTTGGACAGATTGGATCAGACTTAGATATGTAAAAAATAGACCTCTGGACAAAAATAGACCCAATCCACTACTTGGAGTAACATCCTAAAAATCAAGAAGCCAATCCATATTTTTGCTGATTGCTGAATGTAATGGGAATTACAATTTCATATGAAGAGGGACATCAGTCTCCACAACCAATATATTCAATACAATCAGACTGCCCTAATCCATGGATCCCCTCGCCGATGAAATTTAGACATGCAAATCTTCCAAAATGATGATGACACTATGAACACTGTGATGAAACAATTAGGAAGTGGACTCAGTGGAGAGTACCATGCCTGGACCAATGTGTTCTATACTTCTATGCACCATACAAGATGAGACCCCAGAGCACATTTTCCTAAACTGTATGCACCAACAGCTCTGGACCTCCTTCATGGAATTACCATGGAATGCAGACCATCCTCAACTCACGCCCCGGTGCTGCAGATGTGAGGATAGATCACATCATAAAAGCAATTGAGCACTTTTCTAGAAACTCCCCTTGTTGGACAGAGCGAAATCTCAGATACAAACAACAGATTGCAAGGCCTATCGAGATAGTGAGAAAGCTAATGATCCAAGACAGATACTAATGCAGCAACACAGTAGATAGGAGATCGGGTGAAGAAGAGAGAATGATCTTCTTCACACAGGTAACTAGAATGCAGGAGTATCAAGATCGATAAGCAAGCAGAGAGAGTAGATCTAGAATAGCCAGAAGAAGAAAAGAAGAAGAAGTAATAATAGAGAAGAGAGAAATACCTTTAGTTGCACAATAATCAAAACTGATCTCCTGCCAGCTGGTCCATTGTATTTATACTCACACTAATGGTAATGGACAGTCCATTTAGTGTGAGTGTAGACCTCTTAATGAGAGGAATGGTTGGTCTGACCTTGGTCAGACCCTTGATGGACTAGATCAGGAGATCCATCCCTACTGGACTCATTCTTAGAGTTAAGATCACTCATAAGCTCTACATTATCTGCCCCTCCTTTAGGATCAATTGTCCGCAATTGAATCAGAGAATTTGCTTGAGGGAAGTACTTTCTTATGTCCGAAATGTTGAAACTGTTTGATATGTTGTAGGAGCTTGGCAAGTCTACTATGTAGGCATTGTCATTGATTTTCTTCAAGATCTTGAAAGGCCCATAATTTCTTGCTTTTAATTTAGAATAAGTTCCTGTTGGAAACCTTTCTTTGCTAATATGTACCATTACCAGTTCTCCTACTAAGAATTCCTGCTTCCTTCTTTTTTTATCAGCCTCAGCCTTGTACTTCTCATTAGCTTCTTTTAAAGCTTTCTCCACTGCTTTGTACACTTCCTGATTTTTCTCTATTAAATTCTCCACAGTTCGCTGATTTGAAGGGACATCATTTATGTCAATAGCCTGCTTTGGTTGATGCCCATAGGCTGCCATAAAAGGACTCATTCCTGTTGATCTGTTTATCATGTTGTTAAATACGAATTCTGCCTGAGGAATACATAGGTCCCATTTTTTTAAATTCTGTCCCACCAATGTTCTAAGTAAGTTGCCCATAGATCTGTTCACAACTTCTGTCTGCCCATCAGATTGAGGGTGGCATGTTGTGCTGAAATTCAGTTTGGTTCCATATCTTTCCCACAATGTTTTCCAAAAGTGGGATAGAAACTGTGTCCCTATCAGAAACTATAGATCTTGGAACACCATGTAGCCTGACTATTTCCTTAAAAAATATCTGTGTTGTGTGTACTGCATCATTGGACTTCTTACATGGCAAGAAGTGAGCCATTTTGGAAAACCTATCCACTATCACGAAAATTGAATCTAATCCAACTTTAGTCTTGGGTAGTCCTAGGATAAAATCCATTGATAAATCTACCCAAGGTTCTTTTGGGACTGGTAGAGGCATATACAACCCTGTATTTTGTTTAGTCCCCTTGGACTCCTGACATATTTGACAGCTCTGAATATACTTTTCTGTTTGCTCTTTTAGCTTGGGCCAATGAAATATTGTTTTTAAATCAGCTACCACTTTATCCCTTCCCAAATGACCAGCTAACCCTCCAGAGTGTAGAGTGTAAATCAGTTGTTCTCTTAGTGGGTCTTTGGGTATACATAATCTGTTTTTGTACATGAGATAGCCCTCTTGTATGTTGAAATTTTGAAAACTCTGTCCATTCTGGCAGGCTGCCCAACTACTGCTGAAATCCTCATCTTTTGCATACAATTCCTTGATTCTTTCAAATTCAGTCACTTCAGCCCTCAATATTGTTAATAGTGTGCTTTTCCTATTTAGGGCATCAGCCACCCTATTAGTGATTCCTGGTTTATGTTTCAATGTAAAATGAAACCTTTGCAAGTAGGATATTCACCTAGCATGCATCCTATTTGTGTTTTTTGAGCTATTAACCTGTTTTAGGGTAATGTGGTCAGTCTGAATTACAAATTCATTTTGTAATAAATAGGGTTCTCAGACCATGCATGCTCTTACTACTGCATATAACTCTTGTTCATATGTGGTCCAGTTTCTTCTTCCCAAGCTTAATTTTTCACTATGAAATGCTATGGGGTGACCATCTTGACTTAGAACTGCCCCTACCCCCATAATGCTTGCATCACACTCAATCTGGAATATTTTACTGAAATCTGGAAGGGCAAGTACTGGTTCTTTTTGCAGCTTATTTTTCAATGTCTGAAATGCTTTTTCTGCCTCAACTGTCCAACTAAATTTACCTTTCTTTAGACAGTCAGTAATGGGGGCTGCAATGGTACTGAAATTCCTTATAAACCTTCTGTAGAAGAAGGCAAGACCAAGAAAACTTCTTATCTCTGTAAGGTTTGAAGGTGTCATCCAATCATTTAATGCCTCAGTCTTTTTTTGATCCACTTTTAGGCCCTGATGGCCTATTATATAGCCAAGAAATGGTAGCTCATGGACCATGAACTCGCATTTTTCCAAATTCAACTTCAAATTGTTTGTTTCCAGCAATTGTAACACTTTCTCAATATGTTTCAGATGTTCCTCCTTTTTCTTGCTAAATATGAGTATGTCATCAAAGTAGACAACAACACACTCATTGATGAGAGGCTTTAGAACTTCAGACATTAGCCTCATAAATGTAGAGGGGGCATTAGACATGCCAAAAGGCATGACTAACCACTCATATAACCCCTTGCTTGTCTTGAATGCTGTTTTCCACTCATCCCCCTCCCTAATTCTGATCTGATGGTACCCACTTTTCAGGTCCATCTTAGTGAAATATTCAGCTCCTGTTAAGATATCTAAAAGTTCCTCTAGCCTTGGGATAGGAAATCTGTATTTGATAGAAATTTTGTTGATAGCTCTACTATCAACACACATTCTCCAATCCCCTTTTTTTTTTGGTACCAGCAAAGCAGGAACAGCACATGGGCTTATTGATTTTCTGATCAGTCCATCTTGTAGTAACTTCTCCACCTGTATTTGCAGAATTTCTGTTTCAGCAGGGCTGAATCTGTAATGTGGTAAATTAGGAAGTGCTGCCCCCGGGATTAGATCAATTCTGTGGTCAATGCTTCTGTGAGCAGGTAATTTTTTCTCATTTTCTTCAGTCACACTAGAAAACATTTTCAGGAGGTCTTTTATTATTGCTGGAATGCAGACTTTCTTATTTGTACCTCTTTCACCAAAACTGCCAACCCTTCCCCTTGAATTCCCAAAGATTTTTTGAATTCTTTTTGTGACTCTACCAACAGATTTGGTTTGTCACCCTGTTTTGTTTCATTTTCAGATATTGGTAGTAATGCTACCCTCATGTCATCTACCTTTATGATGTATTGGTTTGTTCTTCCAATGTGGTTCCCATATACATCGTATTGTCAAGGCCTTCCTAGCAATAGATGGGCAGCATTCATGTTTACTATATCACATATGACTTCCCCTTTGTACCTTCTTCCTATAGATAAAGGCACTGTACAACACTTGTTTACACTAACATTGTCTCCACTTTGTATACATGATACGCTGCAAGGCTTTGGGTGGTCTTCTACATGGAGTCCCAATCTTTTGACTACTTTCCATGATATCAAATTATCCGTACTGCTATTGTCTATGATTATGTCATAAACTATTCCTTTCACAGTCCCTCTTGTTCTGAACAGGTTGTTCCTTTGTGACCTAACCTTTGTGTGTGGTGCATGGCAACTTCTGTGAACCAATCCAGACATTCTAGGGCCTTCATCCGGTGGACATTCATCTTCAAATTGAAATTCAGAGACTTCTTCATCTATATCCATAGGTTCTTTTCCTTTACTGTCCAGCAAATGAGTTCCCGCTCTCTTGGGACAAGTGTTGGACTTGTGTCCCCACTCATTGCATCTGTAGCATTTAATATTTGCTAGTCTTTGATCTGCAGGTCTATATCCTTTATTTTCTGCCCCAAATTCAGTAGATATCCTTCTGTCCTCAGGTGTAGGTAGGATTCCCTTATCACTAGGTTGCACCATTCTGCTTGATGAAGCTCCAACTGTGAATTTACTGAGTTTCTCAGCCCTCTGATCCAACTGATCAGCTACTCTAATAGTTTCCATTCGGGTGTATTGAGGCTGCAAAATAAATTTCTCTTGAAATTTGCCTTTGTGACCTTGAACAAATCTTGCAATTAGTTGTTCTTCAGTCTCACTGAGGTTGTTCCTAGCTGATAACCTATGAAATTCTTTAGCATATTCAGCAACACTTCTATTACCTTGACAGCACTGGTGATACTGTGTGTACAGAATTCCCTCAAAGTCACTTGGTAGGAACCTTTGCTTGAGTAGTCTCTTAAGTTTATCCCAACTTTGGACTGGTCTTTGTTGGAATTTCCTTCTATTTTGCACTGTCTGGTCCTACCATGCTGAAGCGAGCCCCTTAAACCTCAACACTACCAACTTAACTTGTTGGTCTTCGTCGATGTCCATATAATCAAAAAAACGTTCTACTTCCGCTATCCACTCAAGGAATTCTTCGATATGAAGAGTTCCACTAAATGTAGGGATATCCAACCTCAATTTGTACTGACCTCTGCTATAGCCCATCTATTGACCCCCATCAAAATCATTCTCATCGGACAGTTCCCTTCTGTCTTTGGTATCTCTGTCTTCTTTGATATACAGCATTTTGTGGAGCTTCTCCAAAGTCCAAGTCCTCTTCTAGCATATCCTCGAACTGGTCCAGGGCTCCCCCCAGTTGACGTTGATATGTGACAGTGGGATTCTCGGCCGGCCGGCGACGGTAGACTTGCTGCTCCCTTTCCGGCGAACGTCGTTCCTGTCTCTGGGGAACCATTTGTTCTCGAGGTCACCTCTGATAGGTCTGAAATGGCACCTCTGGAGCTCTCCTCTGATAAACCACTGGAACTCTGTTAGGTACCTCCGGCTGCTATGGATCTGGTGGCTCCGGTGGTTGTATTGCTCTTTGCAGGTCCGCAAACCCCTCCCTCATTGCGGTTGTCAGATCCGCAATGGCTTTTTGAGTGGCCTCCCACTCCTGTCGACTCACATTGTTGTCTGCCATGTTGCTTGCCAAAAAAAATACTGAAATCTACCGTCCACGCGAGGCTCTGATACCACCTAATGCAGCAACACAGTAGATAGGAGATCGGGTGAAGAAGAGAGAATGATCTTCTTCACACAGGTAACTAGAATGCAGGAGTATCAAGATCGATAAGCAAGCAGAGAGAGTAGATCTAGAATAGCCAAAAGTAGAAAAGAAGAAGAAGAAATAATAATAGAGAAGAGAGAAATACCTTTAGTTGCACAATAATCAAAACTGATCTCCTGCCAGCTGGTCCACTGTATTTATACTCACACTAACGGTAATGGACAGTCCATTTAGTGTGAGTGTAGACCTCTTAATGAGAGGAATGGTTGGTCTGACCTTGGTCAGACCCTTGATGGACTAGATCAGGAGATCCATCCCTACTGGACTCATTCTTAGAGTTAAGATCACTCATAAGCTCTACATTAGATACACTCTTCTCCGCTGGTTCTTTCAAAGTTGCACACAGATGGACAAGCATTGTTAAGGTGGACAATAGGATCGCCGGCAATTATCGATCAACCACCAGGATACTTAATTCCAGAGTCGAATAAAGCTTGACTCATTTTCTGATAATAGTTCTACCTAGCTAATTTTCTTTTATATCTGTTTCGGGCAAAACCCAAGAATACTTTATTTTCTTTTAATTTCAATACATGATCTTTCATCAAAAAAAAATAGTGTGCATTCTTAGATGCAACCCTAAAAGCCTCTGAATATAATCCATTCCGACTAACTTGATTGTCCCCATTCCTGCTTTGTCATTCTCTGTACATCTAGTATTCCGATTCAACTCGGGCCAGACAAAAAGAGCCCAAGCAAATTTAGCTCTGAACTCACGAATCAAGACTTCATGTAGGCAAAGTAAATTAAAAATAGTAGGTATCCATTAGGAACTTAACTCATGACCTAATTTATGTAAACTTTATGTCATGAAACCACTTGAGCTATACCATTTAAATACACAAGTTTTTTTGCAAATAATAAAGTATAACTAATAATCAAGTATTACTTTATGTCATGAAATACACAAGTTATAACTAATAAAGTATTGAGTGTTCCAAACTTGCACTGAAAGATGGTAGTTATAAGGTAGGAACTATGAATAAAGGTTCTAAAATCTTAATAAAGGATTTTGAACTGGTGTCTGTGTGTGACCAATAAAATGGTTAAAATAATATTTTTTAAAACTTTCCAAAATTACCACCAATACAAGAATATAAAAAATTGTCCCAAAAACCCATCTTTTTGGCTTATGTTTCTTAAAATTCCATGCATATATTCATATAGACTGTATAAGGGCTCTGTTTGAACATCATGCCTCACAATCTCATGTTGAATGCAGGGTTTTTTGCTCAGGTATGCAGTGGCCTTGTCTGCATACCACCCTGTATAATGTATATGTTATTTTGTACGATTGTCATTTTTCCATATACATTTATATTTTTTCAATATATTACCAGTTTAACAAGCACATAATATCTGATATACGTACCCCATTATTAGACTTCCTAGTAAGGTCTCAAATCAATCAACGTAAGCAAATAAGCAAATGTTAGGTGAAGTGGAACACAAAACATTTGTCGTAAGGAGAAGATGACGTTCGCTGGAAGTAGTGCAGATGCAGACAATAGCTAGAAGTAGTGCAGATGATGTTCACAGGAGGACTTATAGTCAGACAATGGCCATCGAGGAGAAAAAATCGGAAATCATAAGTGGAATCATGATATTCAATCATGTGTTATCTATTCTATTTAGAGAAATCTTAATCCAGATCCTCCAACCACACAAATCATTCTGTGAGGTTGTAAATTTGAAGCACACATACAAAAATCTTGGTTGAATGTGCTTTGTGCCTATGTCATTTCTAGTATGCATTTAATGAATAAAAATATAAACTAAATAGTAAATACCAGAGGAAAAACTCTTACCATTAAAAGAACTTGGCAAATAGCAATGACAATGATGCCCTGACTACCAGCAATATGTAATCCTGGAATTCCAAGGTAATCAAGAGTATCGCCCTGTATAAAAAAAGAATCCATCATCATTTTTTAACCCAAAGTTTCAATTTGTTTACAAAAAAGGTTCAATTTGATTGGTATTTTTGCAAGAAGTTTGTTCTTTTATTAAAAAAATTCTAAATTGTTACAACGTTGATTTCACCTTGAAATTTGTGAGAATTATAATTATGGTGTTTTGTAAGACTTGGAATACTTTACTCATAAAAAAATGCTCACTTTGAGTTTTGCATATCCAACTTTCCACCATACAGGTTCAACGAAATCAACAACGCCAAGTTGGTCTAATATTTCAGGGATGATGACACCAAGAGATGCAAGCATGGCCCAACGAGAATGCAAAATTTCAAGACTGCAAAATAAAAGACAACATAGACTTATACCGGTATATCTCAAGTGACAATAGTTTCTATGATTATGGTTTTGTCCCGTCAAATGTTAGTAATTAATAGAAAGAAATTAGCAGACAAAGTAATATGAAACTTCACCCAGAAACTAGCTAATATATATTATTCATTTACGTACATGTAAATTATTTAAGCAATAGTGAAATACATATCATATTCTTCCAGGCCACCTCATCTGTCTCTAACTTCCTCTCTTCTAACACTCATTCTGTCATCTTCATTGCACCTTCTATCATCCACTTATATGCCTTGAAATTTTTGAATATATATATCTAAGCAAGACACTAGGCACTCAACAGTTATCTCACCTCAAGTGTTAAGGTGAACTTGTTGAATGAAAACACAAGAAAAGAAAAACTAAATTTACATACTACCCTTAATCCCTACACCATGAGATAGCTTAAAAATTTAAACATATTATTTAATATCAGGACTATACAACATTTTCAATAATCATTCGTTTTATGTTTTTAGTAGTATAATACTTAAACTTTCTGGAAACAACACAGCAACAACTAACAACTTTCATTAAATAAATAAATTCTTAACAAATATAATTATATAAGTATTTTTGATTGATTAAAAATTTGCATAATATATCAAGATCATGTGTTTAAAATGCAATGTGAAAGATAACATACTTAAAAAACTTCTTAAAACTCTCAGGATCTTTACTCAAACCAGCAACATCAAAGGAGTAGTCACCAGGGAAATCACCATTAAGATATGTAGGATATTCATAAGAAATTGGACCGAGCCAGCGAGGTCGCTCGTCACCATACCAATAACTGGAACATACATATACCATTCTATTAACCATGACAAATTTTCAATGACAATATATATGATATTTCTTGCACTCCAACATCCAAGTTAGTTAGGTTTAATAAACATATGCAAATGAATAAAAATTCCAAGATTTTTGATGCGGCCAGGCAACCAGGCAATGGTCAGGTCCGCACATTGCATATGTGAGTGCCTGATCGCATATGCGACATGTCTTTTTTAGTTTATTTTTTATATTTTATGTAACTCCTTGTATAAATTTCATAATAAAATACTTCAATTTCAATTAAAATATTCTAAATGTCTAAATAAAATAGTCTAATAGTGTTTAAAGTCTTAAACAAAGATTCAAATTTAAAAATATATAATGTATCAGTTTCCTTTTATAAAATAAAAATTATTTTTATTTTTTCCCTTCAGTTTTGTAGGTTTTTACCTTTTAGTTTTGTAAAAAAAATAATTTTTAAACATATAAGTGGGTATTTGGGTCGGGTTTAGCTGTATCCGACCCGAATCCAGCTAAGACCCATAAATATGTGACCCCCTAAATAGGCGATGGGGGGTAGCGCATGGTAGCACATACATATACAACCTAATCAAAAACCTTGAAAAATTCAATATTGAACTAAGGACTTTATTAACACTTTTGTCTGTCCTACGATTTGGGTTTGTCTCTCCTTTATAATAATAGGGTTTAGTTGGGCTTCCTGTTGAATGTATCTGCTACAGTTCATTAATACAGAATTCTTATCATCACCCTTGTATCCATTTTGGAGCTGATATTGTAAAAAAATATGAAGAACTAATTTACACATTGATTAAAAAGTTTTTTGTCAGAAAATAGTAGTCGTTTTTAACACTGGAATTACAGACTATGGTCAATCCAAAAATCACATGTATAACTGTAATAAGTATACGAATTGTTTCAACTTTCAAAGAAGTCACGCTTTAACAAAAAAATATAGTTTAGAAAATTTAACTTTATTCCTTGTGATTGATAACTGTAATTTAAATGAGGAAAGATCTGCAGATTTCTCCAGATGATGGTAAGTTACTACACTTACGTCAAATTGGAGTAAACGAAAAATGAAATCATTATATCACCAAATTCAAAATATCTACTATTAGACTATCACCTTTCCTCCCTGGCTTTCGCAGCGGCAGCCTTGAACTCTTTACCCTTACTCACTTCCTCCATCTTCCTATTCTCCATCCTCATCCGAAGCCGAACTCCCACGGAACTATTGGCAATAGCCTTTACGGCCATGAAAGGAGCGGCAGAGAACACCAAAACCCCTACAAGCTGGAAATTCCAAGTGCAGACGGTCAATTAAATCCTTCCACCAAAACACCTCAATCAGAGTCAAAGAAGAAAGGACCGATCCTAATACCTCCTCCCATGCCGATCTACAGGTCATCCTCGATCGTTGTGGCTTCCATCTTCTATGAGTTGAATATTTGGATACTGAAATCGAGAGAAAGGTTAGATTTTGCTGGAGAAGAAGTGCCATGAGGTCGGTGACTCAGTAGGTGTGATCTATATATATATATGGTCCAAAATCACATCAAAAAAATAATAATGACTTATTTATTTAAAAGACTAAAATTTCTGGTGGTTATTGAAAGGAGTATATGATAAAAATAGAAACCATCTCATATTGTCTTCACTTGCATTTCCTCTCCGGAGAAATGACGATTCACAGTTTCACACTAAGATCCCTATCACACCATCACTGTGGATAATAACAGAAGACCTAGATCCCATAACCTCTGATTCTGGCATTTCTTCGATCACCATCATTCCTCCAAAGTGGCGATATAAACACTAGAATCGAGATCCTGCACAGTAGCATTCTCCACCACCTTCGAATCACCTTGATACGGTTGCCCGTCCTGCCAAACGCCTCCACCGACCACCCCCGACTATGGAAGACTAACGGTTAATGACCCAGCGGACAGTTTAATTTTGTTATATTTCCTTAAGTTACTAAGTATTATATTGGAGGACTGATATATAATTAACCCGAAAACATTACATGTTTGACGTGTTATCATTTGTCAGTTTCAGTTATCATTAGGTTGTGTATTAGTGGTGGTAAATCATGATTAAGATACTATAAATACAGGTAAGGACAGAAAAAGAACGAGCAAATTCTTAATTATTTCTCCGATCTTCCACGGCCACCTCTTCCACGACCACCTCTTCCACGGCCACCTCTTCCACGGCCACCACCATTTCTTCCAGCAAACTTAGTGTGGTCTTCATGACCACCACCTCTTGACAATTGTTTCAATATTTCTACGGATACACCGGCAGCATTTTTTGTGCTTTTAATGAATGCATCGATATCTTGAGAAGGAACGTCAAAGACAGCACCTTGTTCATCTTTCGTAAGACAAAGGCCGGTAACCGCTTTAACCTTGTCATCAGACAAAAAGCTCCTCAGGATATCATAAGCAGACGGAATAGTGCGAATTGGTTTTGCAGCCTTCAGAAATAATGTTACACTATCTTCCGATGAGAATAGAAGAGATCTGGTCTTAATATCTGTATATCCAGCTATTTTGGAAAGTGCTTTGGCAAGAAATTCTCGGGTCGATAAATCAGAAGAATTTAAAAGTATATCAACGCAAGGCATGAACAAGGGAATCATCCTATCAGAGACACTGGCAATTCCTTCAGCTGCCTGTGTACCTACTGATTCGACAATATCTCTGAATTGTGGAACAGAGATATACTCAAATTTGAAACCAGATTCCCTTTCAATTTTGGAAATAGCAAACTTATCCTTTTTATTTGGATTATAAAGAAGTACAGCGACCCCAGAATTGCCAGCTCTTCCAGTGCGACCTGATCGATGAATATAAGACTCAACATTACGGGGAGGTTCACACTGGATGATCAATTGCACATCATTGATGTCCAGCCCTCGTGCAGCCACATTAGTAGCAACCAAAACTTTGAACCTACCAGACCGAAAACCAGCCAGTATAATCTCCCTTTGCTTCTGAATGACATCGCCATGCAATGCATATGCACCAGGCAACAGAACAGAAAGTGCAGAAGCAGATTCCTTTCTCTCAGTGAAGATTATCGTTGTCCCTTGTCCACTATAATATCGAATAATATCTGGAATAACCTGTGATCTTGCATTTTTAGAACATGGAAGTGCTAAATGACGGACACTGGCACTGGTCTTCATTTTCTCATTACCAACAAGATCAACAATCTTCTTTGAAGTTTTCAAGAATCGAGCAGATATTTTGTCTATCCAAATGGGAAGTGTGGCACTGAAGAGTAGTGTCTGTACATCATTGGCATTTTCGACCTTACCAAGTATAAACTCAACTTCTTCAACAAAACCCATTTTAAGCATTTCATCTGCTTCATCAAGAACTCGAAACTTCAATGATTTAAAATTCAATGTCCCATATTGTAGATGATCTTTGATTCGCCCAGGAGTGCCAATAACAATATCAACTCCTGTTCTTATAGCCTTTTCTTGTGGACGATAAGATGAACCTCCACATATACAACAAGAAGACAAACCAACACCACTACCATAAAATTCAAAGTCTGCGTATACCTGATTTGCAAGCTCTCTCGTCGGTAAAAGTACCAAAACAGTTGGTGATCTTCTATTGCCCTTCTTGTTCAATTGATTGATAGTAAGAGACTCCAATATAGGCAAGATAAATGCCAAAGTTTTCCCCTGTCCAGTTCTTGCTCGTCCAATCAGGTCGGTGCCTTCAACGATAATGTTGTAACTCATTGCTTGAATAGGAAACAGAGCATTGATCCCCTTCGACTTGAGTTTATCAACCAACACCTGTGATATATTAAAATTTCTCAACGCATTCCGATCATCCACAACCACGTTGGCTTCCTCAACTGCTATTTCAGACATCATAAACTTTTCCCCTTCTTCTTTGTGAATGGACACTGTTATCTCAATGGATCAATAATATATATATATTTTTCAATTCCAGTCTTTGCATGCTAGTTTTTTTGTTTGGGAATCAAGAGAATTGAGAAATTTAGAATGTAACGAATCAATATTACATATCTATATTTATACAGTTATAAGAGAATATCTAAAGTAGTTATTAAGTTATCTAACAACCAATAATTAATTGACAGTTAACAACTAATAATAACTAGTGTAATTAAGTAGTTAGTCATTGTAGTTATATGTTTGTGTACAACTATTTTAATTGTGATCAATTAAAGATGAGAAATCTGAGATTAAATTGAACAAGAATGAACTACTTTGAATTAGAATGGATATGTTGAAATTAGCAACGTGGAATTGAACAAGAAGAAATCTTGATAATGAAAGAAAGATACCTGAAATTGATGAAGTTAATTCTAATGAACTCCCTGCTCATGGAGTTCATTGCAGCCGCACTAGAATCCAAACTCTATTTAATTTTAAGTAGGTTTAATTTCTTTATTTGTGCAATGGCCATTTACCAAAAAAAAGGTACGTGCATAGATAAACTACTAAGTACTAAGATAACTTATCAGATAACTAATAAAGTATTATAAGTTTAGTTTATGTATATTAATTACCAGATAGCTTTCGTAAATGAAAATAAAAATAACAATCCTGAAATGGAGAAACTCTCTTACAGATCAATAATGGATATAAAAATGACATGTTGAAGATTCTATGAATCCCAGGAAAAGTTCAAAAATCATTCGAGTGTTCTACAGATTGGCCTGTGGACCGATTTCTTGAAGATAATGCTCAGCCTCCAAGGCAGCCATGCATCCTAAATCAATTTTGAAGGACAACCAATCATCAATATTATTTTGAGAAATGATATGTACGAATGCTATCATATAAAAAACAAGTATCTTTCCAAAACTCAGTAATTTGTTGAATATATGTTATGCAATGTTACTATATAAATGAAAATTTCGCTGATCAACTAACTAATGTTATGTCAATAAATTGTTACGAAACAATTTATAGTAGCTATTGCAGATGAACTATTCAACTATTTTTTGCAGATTGTGATAAAAATGAGTATTTATAAGCTTATAGCCTCCCCACCCCCAACTCCCCAAATGTTATTCTATTTCAACATTTCTTCATTCCGAAACTTCCGGTGAGTTTTTTCAGGCCAGACTTTAGGGTTTTTTATCCGGACAGACTTCATCTTGGATTTTTCTCTTTTTAGAATAAGAGTTTTAGGTTTTTTATTTATTTTCCAGACTTTGCTGTCTTCCTTCAACGAATAAATTCGATCTGTTCATTCCGACGATGGAAGCGATTCGGATGAGATAACTCTGGATGGTCCAACCATTTTTCATCGATCTTTCGACGAATCGATGATTAATGATTGGTCTTTAAGATCTAATAACGCCAAGATTCCAAGAACAATCCAACATGGAAGTATGGGATACGAAAAGATCTGACGAAACCTATCCACCTTAGAATTTGGAATTTTAAATTACCTACTATGATATACTATTTGAATTTTGAAGTACTTGAATTTTATCTACTTATACTTACTTTTATATACTTGAATTTACAAATAGAATATTGTAAAAACAAATAAAAAATAGGAAAACGCTACAGGACCGCTATAGCAGCTAAATCAGTATAGCTAGGGGTGAGCGGGGACGGGACGGGGAAATACCCGAACTCAAAAACCGATCGGGTACGGGGATCCCCGGCCAAAATAATTATTTAAAAAAAAAAAATTTAAACAATAATGTTACTAATGTAATTAAAATCGATTTAGTGAGAGTGTGATTTAGGGTTTAAGGAGAGAAATAAATTTAGGGATTTGAAATTTCACATTTAAGGTTTAAAATTAAAAATTTAAGAAATATTGAAAATTTAAAATGTAGGGGGTTAGATATAATTTTTTATGGATATATTTTAAATATAAACTTATGGGGGGTTAAATATAATTGTTTTATGGATATATTTGATATATAAACTGATGTATTTAATATATTATATAGAGTTATTTATATAAATTATACTGTATAAAATATTATATAAGGTTTAAATGCAATTTTTCCGGGTATGGGTATAGCTCTACTAAACATAGCCAAATATAAAGAAAAAAAAATCTTCTGTTCCAAAATTCTGGTAAAATTAATTGCGCCAGGTCTGAATTCATAATATATGAAAGCTGAAGTGTGTTATGAAACAGAGAAAAATCAAATAAATCCTTATGCAAATTCTAAAAATGGTACAGATTTGAAATAATGCACCATTAAAGATAGAGGACAAAACATGATTTTAAATACAAGAAAAGCTATTGCTTTCTTAAATGTGGGAGAATCTCAGCCCACATTAAAGACTGTGAGGAGTTTCCTTTTTTAAATAGGTTTTTGAAATAAGTCAAGCTATTGCTTTCTAGCTTTCATAAAAAAAGCCTATTGCTTTCTAGTTGGGCTCTTGTAACATTCTGATTCCCTTCTCTGTTCAATACTTTAAATATGGAATTTTTTGTTTTCCTTTGTTTTGTGGCTATATTGAAAAACCTGGTGTTTTTGTCCCCTTGCTTTAGCCAGGATATCTTACTCCTTTGTTAGGTTTACTTCTCTGAGGAGTAGGATTTTTAGGTCCTTCCTCAATTCTACACTTTTTGCCTGGAGTTGGGTAGAATTTGGGTCTCCTTGCAGGACTGAGATCGAGTCGAGCTGAGTTGTTTACAAGATCGAGTCGTGCTGAGTTGTTTACGAGATCGAGTCGAGCTGAGTTGTTTACGAGATCGAATCGAGCTCGAGTTGTTTACGAGTTCGAGCCCAAACTTGCATCCCTAGGAGTGAGGGATTTCTTTGCTACAAATGCTACTGAATTGGTTAAAAAAACTGAGAAGCGTTGATCACCAGGCAAGTCAATATTTGCTGAATGGATGAAACTAAGATATGTTAGGGGAATGAACTTAGAGGAGATTAGTTGTAACACAAGTGGAAAACAATATTGGCAAACAATGAAATCATCAATTCACACATAGAATGCAAGAATAACAATACAGTCATAAAATTGTTCACATTGCCACACTCTGAAATTATCAGAAAGGAGTGGTCCAAATAAAAAACTCAAGAATATGGTCTAGAATACCACCAAAATTCTCTATGTTATTATGGAGAAATGAGAATTAAGATAAAAAGTCTCAACACTCTAACCATATTACAGGGATGAGATATCAATTTACAAACCACCTGTCCTCTTTGTGGCCTTGAAGAGGAATCCATCTAGCACCTATTCTTCGACTGCATCTACACCAGATAACTACTACTAGAGGAGTAGAGCCTATCATGAACCTTAAATAATGCCATCTGGACAATTAAGGATCAGGTCCCTCCACTTCCCACTTATGATATCAGGATAAGGGATGTGATGGAGAGCATAGAAAAATTTATTGATAAAGCCAGCTGCCGGGGTACGGATTGGCTAGCACTAGGTTCTCTATCCTGACACATTTGGTGAAAGGAATAGAAGACTCAAACAGCACACAAGGCCCCCAGAAATTGTCAGCAGATAAATTTTGAGAGATGTGAACACTGCACATAGTGTCACTCCCTATAAGAAAAACAATTTGTCACAAATTGAGTTTCATGCGACTATGGGAGTCCAACCTCTTGAGGCATCAGTCAATGGCTAACTAAAGCCAAGGTGGGAGTTGTATAAGTAAGCGACAATGGGTTCTACATGCTTTGCTTTATGCTTTACTACATGTGTTTTCATTTCCCTACATTTTTTCAGCAACAAAAATCTTGAATTCATACAAAAAAGGGGTTTCAGTTACAATAAATTCCTAGTCCAAGAAACATACAAATTCTGCTCAAATAGGTTGGACACTAAATCTAACACGAGGCACACACTTAGGATTGGAATTTAGAAGGAAGGATAATCGAGAAAGGTGCAAAGGGACCATCACAGATCATAATCAAATTGGTTTAAAATTTAAATCCCGTCCCCACACACAAAAAGCACAACTATTGATCTCGATGATTGAATGTATTAACCAATGAAACCTCCATAATGTCATATAAAAGGATATGCAGAGATTATGAAAAAAGTAAAAGATATGTACTGAAACAAGTGTAGGTTTAGTAGTTACCTGTACCAGCCGCAGTGATAGCCTGCCTGTACTTTTTATCCTGCACATCTCCAGCAGCAAACACGCCCTTTACGCTCGTCTCTGTAGTTCCCGGCTTTGTGACTACATACCCATCACTATCCAAGTCAAGCTGGCCGTTCAAAAATTTAGTGGCGGGCTCATGTCCAATGGCAAAAAATAAACCATTGACTTCTACATCCTTAACCTCCCCAGTAACAATATTCTTCACTTTCAACCCAGCCAAAGGTCCTTTGTCACCATAAGCTTGGCTAACCTGTGAATTCCAAAGCACCTCAATTTTAGGATTCTCCAACACTCTCGCCTGCATTATTTTCGAAGCACGGAACGCATCCCTCCTGTGCACGATGTAAACCTTGGAGCCATACTTAGTCAAGAAATTTGCTTCCTCCATCGCCGAATCACCACCTCCGACAACTGCGATAGGGTTGTTTCTGAAAATTGGCGCTGCACCATCACATACAGCGCAAGCGGAAATCCCCCTATTCCAAAATTCCTCGGATCCAGGGAACTTGAGACGGCGAGCAACAGCACCTGTGGCGACAATAACTGAATCAGCAGTAACAGTGGTAGAATCAGACGTGACAATGAAGGGGCGTGACGAAAAATCAACAGATGTGACTGTTTCCGTTAAGATCTGCGTCCCAAACCGGATCGACTGAGCTCGGAACTTGTCAGTGATCTCGAGCCCGCCGATGCCTTCGGGAAAACCAGGGAAGTTCTCTACATCGGAAGTCGTGGTGAGCTGTCCTCCGGCAGCGATGTCATTAGCGAGCCATCCCTCGAAAAGGATTGGCTTTAGCTCTGCTCTTGCCGCGTAGATTGCTGCCGTGTGTGCCCCTGGACCACTTCCAATGATGCAAACGCGAGTGAAGAAGGAATTGGGCGTGAAAGAATCCATTGAAATCACCAGATTTTGTCTCCTATAGTAGATGTTTGTTTATTTGGGCGAAAACGAGTTTTGCGAAAATTTTGCATTTACTCTCAAATTTACCAAAATGATATTTGAAGTTCCATGTGTTTTCAGTTTTGTAAAATGCCACAAATTCTTAAAGCCCGTTTGATTGGGGCCTTATTCAATACTCAAAATATGAGTCATGTGACATATTTTGTTTTAGTTGGGCCTTTAAAATGGGCCGAATCGAACTTTAATTGGGCCTATTCTTGCTCAGTGGCCACTTAGGTTTACTTTTGGATTTATGCTTCATCTATATGTCTAAAAGAGAAAATCCCATTTATTTTGTACTACTAAACAAATGGCCAATTCAATGAAATTAATATCTGAAAATATTCATTATACACAATTGAAGTTTAATGCGGCGATCATGGTCAGAGGTTCCGATCACTTCCAATGCGCGTCATTGCAATCGTGATGTCATTCCAGACATGTCTGACTGTGATCACGGTCCAGATTGTGTTCGGAACCACACGAGAAGTGCGCCAGATGATGGGTTCCGAACATCGCGGCATCATCGGAACATGTTACTCCATACATCACAACGTCATCGGAACCACATATCGTTTCAGATCGTAGTGAGGTATATACGTGCGCGGTACCTCACTGTCTGATTCCAAATGCGGATGGACTGCACCTGAAACTCTCTGTAAATAATTATATCTACGGACTAATTATAAATAAAAGTTGGGTCTTGGCCTAGCAGAGCTAGGACAAACGTCGATGCACGTTTATCAGAACAGAGTTTAGTCGTTGGCTCTCGGACACGGCGATGGCTTGTTAATCATCCCCCAACAGCAACAGACACTCGACCCAAACGGAATGCTAGTACTTCACCTCCCGACCAAACTCCTCGAGGATCTCCTGCGAGCTCATCATCACAGAGATAGGAAGGCAACTGTTAATATAATAAACTGATTGATGTTAATATAATAAATTGATTATCAATCAGTTAAAGAATGGTTAGTTACTTTAGTTAGTTGAGTAGATTTACATCATTGTAAACACTATATAAAGGGCCATAGAGCCAATAATAAAATCATCAGTTGTTGGCATTCCTCCATCTCCGGTGAACTTTCCGATCTACTTTCGATATGGTATCTTCGACAGGAAGGGGCGTCGTTCCAACGGCACCTTTCGATCCAATCTCCGCTGCGACAAACACCGGTCTTGGAGGCAGCTCGCTGATGACAGGATTTGCGGATCCTCTAGTGCCAACTTCATCGGCGAAGGTGATTGTAATGAAGCAATTGAAGTGTGTTACCTTGGATGAGGATAACTATTTCAGCTGGCGAGCACAATTCTCGGCACTTCTCCGAGGATATAAGCTCCTGGACTACGTGGAAGGTAGGGTTCAATTACTCGAGGGCTCTCCCGCTGAGCAGCAGGATCAAATCATCTTTAGTTGGATTTTAACGGCAATTTCATCAACAATATTGCCGCAAGTTGCTGCACTCACCACGTCATATGAGGTATGGGAATGTTTAAAACAAATTTATTCTTCTGGTTCGGAGACGCGTGTTCTTCATCTACAAATGCAGCTTCAATCAATTCGCAAAGGAACCCTATCAATGTCACAATACTTGAAGAACATTTCGATCTTGAAAGATAAACTCGCCTCCGCCGGTGAGAAGATACGTGATTCTCAAATCATCCTAATAGCTTTGCATGGCTTAGGACTGGAATACAAAGCATTTGTTACATCCATCACCACACGTTTCGATCACGCAATGACATTTCCAAATTTGCAACAACTACTGATGGATTATGATCTTCAAGAAGAGGAAAATATGAAAGTTGAAGCAAACGTGGTTATCAAGAAAGCAGAAGAACGAAACAATGGGGGAAAATCTTCATGTCAAATATGTTCCCGTAAAGGTCATAACGCGAAAAACTGCTATAACAGGGTAAATTTTATCCGTTTTCCTCCAGCTCATAACAGAAAGTTAGTTCCACTCGGTCTCGGAAATCCTCCTCCTTCATCGGCCAATGCGGTTACTATGTGGTACCCCGATTCGGGAGCAACTACACACATCACGGGTAATGGTAAGATTCTCAAATCATCTATATCTTATTCTGGCTCTACAAAGATATTAGCGGCTAATGGAGAATCTATGGGTATCTCTAAATCTGGAAATTGTAAAATGATACATAAAGGAACGGAATTTGTGTTAGATGGTGTATTGGTTGTTCCTACAACTACTAAAAATCTTCTATCAGTACATCAACTCTGTGTGGATAATCCTGTGTGTGTTGAATTTGATCAACAGAAAGTCAGGGTACGGGATCTAGCAAGTAAAAAGATTTTGGCGGAAGGAAAGGAAGAGGGAGGATTATACCAGCTCCCAATGAAGGTGAAGGAAAATCCAAAGGCATTATCGTGTGAACGAGTTTCAAACGATCGTTGGCATCTTAGGCTTGGACATTTACACAACCAGGCGGTGAAACAAATGGCATCCAAATCTATTATATCATCAAATTGTAATGAAATGTCAAATTGTGAATCATGTTTGATAAATAAATCTAGTGCACTACCTCATAAAACAAGTACAAGAATATATTCAATTCCACTCGATTTAATATACACAAATATCTGGGGGCTAGCACCGGTCATATCATCGGAAGGCTTCAGATATTATATAAATTTTGTTGATGCGGCTACCCACTTTAATTGGGTATTTCCACTAAGAAACAAGGCCGAGGTGACTCAAATATTCAAGAAATTCAAGTGTTGGGCAGAAAGACAGTGCGGAAACAAGATTAGAGAACTCCAATCAGATAACGCAATGGAATTCAAAAAGTTAACAACAATTCTTGAACAATCAGGCATCCAACACAGGTTCTTTGCACCTTACAGTCACCAACAGATGGGATCAGTTGAGAGACGCCATCGCCATCTGGTGGACACGGCCTTAACTATGTTGAAGCATTCAGGACTACCGACAGTTTATTGGGATTACGCAATATTGACTGCGACATACCTATACAACCGCAATCCATCAAAGCTATTGGACGGAGCTTCACCGTTTGAAGTATTATTTCAACGAACTCCAGATTATTCGAAATTGAGGGTATTTGGGTCAAAATGTTTTCCATGTCTTCGAAACTACCGGGGAAACAAATTAGACGACAAATCGATCCCATGTATATTTCTCGG
This sequence comes from Zostera marina, assembly GCA_001185155.1. Taxonomy (NCBI): domain Eukaryota; kingdom Viridiplantae; phylum Streptophyta; class Magnoliopsida; order Alismatales; family Zosteraceae; genus Zostera; species Zostera marina. Next base: position 194,074 of record LFYR01000685.1, on the reverse strand, counting down.
GTACCCGGAGAATCAAGAAGCATACTTATGTTACGATCCGGCAGGTCGTAGAATGTACAGTTCCAGGGATGTACGCTTCATTGAGAAAGACTTCGGGCTAAATCAATTACTATCAAAGGAGGAAGGTGCAAATATTCCAAGTTCAACGACGGAAAGCTACGTTATCGGATGCCCCGAAATAGAAACTTTCGCTCAAATTGATAATCCAGAAAAGAATACATCCGAAACTGAGGAAGCCGAAAGTCAAAGAGAGAATGACATATCTCAAGGAGAGGATCCGATCACGGACGACAGTTCTCAATTATCAAATTCAGATAACTCAGACGAGTCATCAGGCGACGCACCGGCTCCGGAATTACCTGAACAAAATCAGGTAATTATCGAGACAGGCACGAAAATGGTGACTCGAGGCTCCAGAGGGATACGAAAACCAAATCCCAAATTCGCATTATCTACAGTAGCAACGGAACAATTCATACCTCGGTCTCCAAAAATAGCACTTCTAAAGCCAGAATGGAAATCGGCAATGCAAATAAAGTTCGATGCATTAAAGAGAAACCAAACATGGACATTGATCGAGAGATCTCCGGGAGACAACGTGATAAACACCAAGTGGGTGTTTAAAATCAAACAGAAAGAGGACGGCACAACTGAAAGATATAAAGCAAGGTGGGTTGCAAATGGGATGAGGCAGATCGAAGGAAGCTGTAGAATCAAAATTGTCGACATAGGATTATATTTTAATCATGTCAATTTAAACCCTAATTACACTATTAATCAATAGGGGGTAAATAAGTCAATCGATATTAAACCTAACTCTAGTTAATTAATTAATCATTTGAGTTAAGGGTTTAAGTCAAAGTTAAAAGTCAAATTGGGAGAATTGCATTTTCACCTTGAATATTATTATTTGGAATAATTGCATGTTTACCTTGAATATTATTATTATTATTATCTTTTGACACTTTATTCAAGGTATAATATTCCAAGGGGACAAAACACTATTCATGGTTGAATTTATACAAAGATAAGATTCTCCAACAAACTCTATCCAAGAAAAGCACTATTCAAGATAAGATCAAAGACAAAGCTTGGATTTATGTGAGAAATCAAGGAGTCATCCATTGAAGATCCAAGGGTGAACATTGAGTGGCCAAGGCTATAAATAGAAGGGTAATCCCCCCATTTTCACTCACCACACTACAAGCAAACTCAAGAGCTTTCACTCCACACTTGCCCACACGTTTTTGCCTCCAAGCTTCCAAGCTTTCAAGTGCTCAAGTGTTCTAGCTTTCCAAAGCTTCAAAAGCTCTCCAACTTCTTCTTCTAATCTTCTTGTTCATCTTTACAAGTAAGAAGTGTTGTTTGCTTTAATATTCCACTCCTCTAATCACTTCTTGTGTGTGTCCACTTTGGTTGAGAGGGTTGTCTCAATAGTACCAAAGTGTTAGAGAAGGTTTGTGAGCTCAACCATAAAGCTCTAGTTTGATTTTATAGAGTTTCCGAGAAAACTCTTAGGTTGAGTCTACCTTTAAAGATTTCAGAGGTTTTTAAGAGTTCCTTGATACTCTAAGGTATTAACTTACCCGTAAAAGTTAGAGGTTCTTAAGAGTGCCCTTGATACTCTAAGGTGTGAGTCTACCCGTAAAAGACTGGTTCCTAAGCGAAGTAGCCTTAAAGCTTAGAGAGGTTTTTAAGAGTTCCTTGATACTCTAAGGTACTAACTTACCCGTAAAAGTTAGAGGTTTTTAAGAGTGCCCTTGATACTCTAAGGTGTGAG